>APFE031743877.1:108615-146241 GCA_000404065.3 Pinus taeda | reverse complement strand
CCTGCCCCAACATCAGATCGGACAGTTGTCCTATGACATTAATAATTGGGGCATCTCTCTTTCGCCTGCCTTGGTGTTTGAAGCACTTCTCCTTGATCATCTTGTTGTATATAAGAACATTCTTTATGTCTTGGGAAGTGGTATGTTTACACATAATTTTTTTAGTTCTCCCAGAAGTTCATTTTCTTCTGGGCTCTGTTGGGTGGTTCCATTTAGTCTCTCAGGAAAGGGTGGAATGACTTTGGGTTCACTTTCCTATTTTTCTTCCTCATCCTCCTTAGGAGGAGGTCAACTATCTGGGAGAACCTTCCCAAATCGTAGGTTAATCTCCTAAATCTCCACAACATAGGTTAGGCCTATCTGTTGTTGGGGTTCGGGTTCAGTTGAGCAGGTATTTGGGGTTGTCTTCGAGGACCAGGAGGTAATGGTTGTGGTTGAGCAAGTGGTGGAGGCAAAAGAGTGGAAGGAGAGTTATACTGGGGCCTCCACCTCTGATGAGGTGCACTCCACTGAGGTTGTGGCTGAGCAGAAGGAAGAAACAAATGAACGACTAGGGGGGCCTGGTATTGAGGAGGATATGACTAAGGAGGGGGTGTGGACCAGGAAGGATGAGCAGGGGGAATACAAGAAGGCATGGAAGTGGCTTGATTCGAGTTGTAATAGCTCTGGAAGGTCCCTTGCATTCCCTGCTAGTAAGGTTTGGGCCCATGTGGCCTCATTTGGTTCATGAAATAAAGTGTTTAGTGGCTCCTTCAGCCCCCTGATATGCATCTTTGATTCCGGGCAAGGAAGGGCACTAATTCATAGGATGGCCTTGTTCAGAGACTACACACACTTCTATAGAGTGTAGTGGATATTTGTTCCTAGGATGCTTTCTCATGCACCTAGAACAAAAGATGGCCAAAGCTCTCTTGGCTTCCTCTTGTTTCCTTTTAATATGCAAGGTATCCATTTGCATGGCAATATTCTGCCTCGCCTCACTCTTGAAATATTCCAATCGATTCTCAAGTTCGTTTCTAAGGGATGAACTAGATGTGGAGGTACTGGCTAATGGTTGACTTCCCCTGCCTCTCTTCCTAGTTGACTTGGAAGGGTTTCTAAACACAGTCTTTATGTCATCATAAGGTAGTTGATAGATGTCTCCCCTAGCTAGAAAATGGAGGGTATCTAGAAGGTCTTCAAGGACTCCCCTGAGCAAAATCAACTTCAGAGATTCAAGGTCAAGTGTGCACCTGGCCCTTTTATAACTAAGTTGAAACCTCTCTTCATAGTCTTCTAAAGATTCATCACTACCCATGGTCATTCAGAAGATTTCTTCCTTGGTTTCCTTTGACCTGCAATAGTCCTGGCATTTGTTGTTAAAGGCTTGCTGCATCTGAGCCCAAGTTGTGATACTGTCTCTAGGTAACCCCATGAACTAGCACAAGGGTGCATCCTTGAGGGTAGAAGGAAAAATCTTCAACTTCTGCTCGTGTTCTGCATAGTCATAGGTTCGACAGAGAACAACAAATTCAAACAAGAAAGTATCAAGATCCTCAGTAGTCAGTCCACGGAAGTGAGGTAAGGCTGAAGGACTTATGTTTTTCATTTTTGTATCCCCATTCATCTCCCAGATAGAAAAGGTACCTTCTATTCCTTCCCCATTCCCTCTAACATTTCTGTTTTCAGCCATGGTCTCAGGAGGAATGTTTTCTCGCTCTTCTTCTGTTATAAGATCTTTGTATATCTCTGGAGGTTCACCTATAAGATCTTCTAGATCACTGCCACCAAAGAAGAGAGAAGGGTGACTCAGTGATGTGTTGGGGGTGTTGGGTAGGAATTTTCCTGAATTGTCTCTATTCCTACGAGGCATGAAAGGAAAATTTTTTTGTTGAATTTTTGTGTTTCTTTTTATGCTTGTACCTGCAAAAACTGAAATGGATTGAACATCAAATTACAGCCAACTAAAATAAACCTTGCCAAAATCAAAATTGCAGAATTAAAATGAATGCAGGAGATGTCTAATCTACTTTTGCTAAAATGAAATTGCAAAATTGAAATGAAAGCAGGAAATGTCTAATCTATGCTTGCTGAAATGAAATTGCAGAATTGAAATGAAAGTAGGAAATGTCTAATCTACGCTTGCTAAAATGAAATTGCAGAATTGAAATGAATGTCTAATCTACGCTTGCTGAAATGAAACTACAAAATTGAAATGAAAGCAGGAAATGTCTAATCTACTTTTGTAGAATTGAAATGAAACAACTACTCTACTCTTGCTGAAATAAACTACTTAGCAGAATGTTTCAGTAGAAAATACGAGAAAAGCAATAATCACAAATACTCTAACACCTCCTCGACAATGGCGCCAAAAAGAGTGGTGAGCTCCAGTATTGCAGCAATAATGCTACAACTCCTAGGGCTCCCTTCTTTACTTTTATCAACCCGGTAGTTCGTAACAAACTTGGAAGCGACGGTGTTGTATGCACAAGTACTAGATCTTACTACAAGCTGTCACTTGATCAGCTGGCACAAGTTCACTAGGATCTAAAGCCAACTTCTATGATTTCTTAGAAGAAGCTTTTACTGTGATGTAAGAGAGCTAATTCTACAGGGGCTATTCTACTCGCAGAAAGAGAAGGAAAACTTAAATGAAATACAAACCCTAGCAAACCCTAATTTTGCATTAAAGGAGGTAGAAACTAGTGAAATGGGAGCCATTAACTTCTGAAAAGGTACATTGCATTTATTCAAGCTACTTCTGAAGAGAGATGGAAAGAAATCATCTTTTTGTATTTTTTGGGTATTTTTATGTGGGATTATTATGCTTATGGTTTGACTGATTGAGACTGTGCAGAGGTTTGGTGGCAAAGGAGGATGGAGTTGGCTTTTGCAGATGGTGAGGAAGGTGTGTAGGGGTCCTAAGAAGTCCCTAGTACCCTTCTGGAGATTTCCATTGCGATCAGGCTTCGAAAATTTGCTCGCATGAACTTCTACAAGAGGTTGCAGGGGATCTACAAGAAGTTCTATAGGAGGAGGCCGAAAGTGGGTTTTGGAGGTTTACAGGTCGAAAAATGGTGGAAAAAGGGAAATGAAGGCTGGATGAAAGTGTTGGAGGGTCTAGGACTCTATCAATGAAGATCAGGAACAAAGGAGAGGGTTGGACTTGCTCAAAGGGGAAGAAAGCAACTTTGCACAAAAACACAGAAATTAGGGCAGATTGGCGACATGAGGCGAATGAGTGGGGAAATATTGAGAGATGAACTGGTACAGGTTGTGTTGTGGAGGAATATAGGCTAGGGTGTTTTACAAGTGAGCTACACTCTTATTTCCCAAAACTAACCAAAGCAAAGACTGAAAAAACAAAGTTGTCTATTTTGACCTAAAAACAGAGTATTGTTGAACATAATTTTATGAACAAAAAGTTATGCAAGAAAGCCATGGTAAATGAACATTAAATGGTTTAAGCATGTGGATCCAAGCAAATATGAACTTCTCCAACTCAAAACGTCACACTAGCATGAAAGGCAAAAACTGTGTTTTTGGTGGCAGCAATAGTGCCTTGACCTCAAATCATGTTCCCAAGGAGGGAGAAAGGAGATCAAAACCTGCTATTAGCCTTTTTGGGTCTTTCTCTATTACTAGAGAAAACTTCTCAAACAACTTGAAGCAAGAAAAACTAATTTAACCAGCAAAAGCAACCTATTTTACCAAAGCAAGATTTAACCTAAACAACAAAAATCAGCTTATGAATGCAAGAGAAAAACATATAAATACACAAAGGATGTGTTGGGTAGCTTGGGTTGGGCCCTAACCCAAGAGATTCATCCCTCTAGAAAATATCAGTGCTAGTTCAAAGCTGAATTCATCTTCATTGATCAAAAAATAATAGTTACATCACAAAATTGTCTGCAAAAAGAGCTCAAAAATGAGCTGAGTACAAGACTACACAAAAGTGTGAAAATAGACTATGAAATGGCTAACCTATTGAGGCTTGAAGCCCTTTTATTTATACAAATGAGGACCCCCAACAGTCCCCCTAAACTTAAGGAACTTATCTACCTAAAACTGGAGATAACAGCAGCCCCACTTGAGTTGCTCAGCTGCCCCTTGGAATCATTGATGTGGTGACCTTTGTACTCTAAGCTACTGATGGAGAACTTGAGGAAGGGGTCATTAATGTAGGAGACACCCCTCCTATAAGTCCTCAGCCCTATTTCCTCGAAGTTGGTTGTCATTCTGCTCATAAATGACTGGTCCTTGTCAAAAAATTGTCAAAAAATTTGCAATAAACACTCATTAGACTATGTGGCAAAGTGACTATCCCCATTCACTCAATTGACATAGATATATTCAAAAACATACACAAAACTATGGAGAATGGTGGATTAAATGGAAATAATAGGCAAAATGAGCCCATATAGTTACCCATTTCTGGGGCTCATCACCCTCCACCTCGACCTCGGTCGTGCCCCTGATACTCACCTCGCGTTCCCAAATACCTTGTCTAGAGGTCACGTTTCTTCCTGCACCCTGTATGCAGGCGTCTTGTCCATAATTAATTCATAATTATAGCAATTGCACTCATCATGACCTACTAATTGACAGAAATTATAGAAGAGCTATTGTGGTGTATGTACGAATTTCTGTAGCAAATGGAAATTTTCAATCGCATGTTTCCCAGCTACCTAGCATATAGTGCACCATAGTGCGGGCCCTACCGCAGCCTTCGGCCTTAGAGCCATTGGTCCCCCTACTACAACATAGTTCAAAAATACTGGATAGTGATCCTTGTCATGCCCCTAACCCTTTCATTTCAGGCACCAAATTTCTTCGCGCACCTTCGCCCGAGTTGTTCTGTCTTTCTTCAAACTTTGCATTTCGAGGAAAAGGTTCTGCAACTGCACATGAATCTATTGAACCCCTAGATTAGCATCCTACATTGGTGTCTCATGCAGTCTCATCGCAATTTCCAGAGCTTCTGCATGGGTCCCAATCTTCTATTGTGATAGTGCAACCCTTAGGTGGGGTAGGAGCGAGGCCACGAACCATTTGTGGTGTTTTCCATCAGTTAGGTTCATGTTGGCTTCACGGATCATACACTTCAATCTTTGATCCAAATCCAAGGGTGTATTCCTAGGCTTCACCATGATCTCCTTGAATCCCACAATTGATTGCACTTGAGACTGAGGCCTATTGAATTCTCTATTCAACGCAGTCTGGATATCTGTAAATGTGGACGTTGGGTTATCAATACTGTAATTAATGTTCCATGTTAGTACGTGGTCCTGCAAAGCAGTAACCAGTGTGGCTTTTCTGATTTGTTCATCCATGATACCTTGAGCTTCCCATAAAGCCTTTGTGACGAACCAAAACTGGTCTGAATCTTCATTTCCTATGGCCTTGAATACAAGTTGCTTTATGAAGTTCGCCATGTTGAACAATGGTGGAGGTGGTTGTGGTGTGGGGGATAGGGTAAGTGTTGGAGGTGACGATGGGGGTGGTGTAGATGGATGGGATGAGGATGAAGGAAGTGTAGGTATTCGTGGGAACCCTTATCTTATCAACTAAATAGTGCTCAGTGGAGAAGCATGTGTTTCTCCTTCATCATCACTCAAAGGAGGCTCAATCAGCGGGCTATACTTAGGACCTTTTCTTCCTCCATCCCTAAAATACCTTCCACTTCACGTGGCTTCAAACATCAAGGTAACTGCATGACCTGCTTTTCACAGAAGATCATCTTAATCCAAGTATTTAGTGATTTCAAATACTTACCTCATGGTCCTTTAAAGAAGCAGCACTTTGCTTCACTATAACTGACAGAAGTATTGACTGCAAACTTTGTCAAAAACCCTCCTATGATGAAATCGAGCCAATGGTTGAAAGCACACATGATCTTATCTTCAAGGGCTTCCAATATTTGCACTAACTCCAGGGTCCAGACAATTAGATTGTCAAGCCTTCACCTCCCTTGGTCATCTTCCAACTTCGCGATCCATTCGTATAATTCAAAAGGGAAGGAACAGAAGAAGATTTTGTGTATTTCTATGTACAGATATCTATCCAATCATTGTTCTTTCATCAATTGCAGATTCCTATTCTCTTGCGCTGCGAATTTGTGGATCTTTCTATCCAACCAGTTTTCGATATCTTTCTTAGTTGGATTTCAATGATGTAACATCACACATCTCGTTATGCAGATCTCAGTCCCAGCAACAGAACCATTTGTTGGCTTGATGGGCCTTGACCCAGGTTCAGCGTTAGTCAGCAAAGAAAATCCCTGCACTACTGGCCCTTTCGGCATCAGTCCGCTGAGCGCGAACCAAAGTCTCAACTGAAGTAGTATGGGGGGATGTAGGAACCAAGTTTCCGCACCTTGAGATTATCGTGATGTCAATTTTATACCTTAAACCCTTCCTTCGCGCAGATCAATAAGCCTTTAGGGCTTATCAATGTAATTTCTCATTCATCTCTTAGAACCTTTGTGAAGGTATATGATTTTCCTTTGTGTAATCTTAACAGTGGCTCAGGTACTTACGCGCCTCTGTTACTACGTTATTGTATGATTTCTTGAATTATCTTAAGTGTTCACCAAATTTACCATGCAATTAAGATTATCTTCATGTAAACATATATCCTTATTTGCATTCATATAATAGATAGAAACATATACATTCATGCATCAGAGTAGAATTATAACATAAACCTAGAACTTAACATGACATAATCACATGTGATTCACAAAGGAAAAATACATAGTAATTTCAGAATACTTCTCTTTATTGATGATTCAAATCTCCAATACATACTCTATCTCACCTATGCCCATAGTTGCAGGGGTTCGCACACTCAGTTGCAGACTTCTATCCTAGGCCTATGCACACTTAGCTGCAGAGCCTCTTCCTACACTAAGACTCTCGCTCTTAGCTCTTCACAGACTCATCAAGAACTTCTACTTTTCTTACTTCTTTCTTAGACTCCTCTAAGACATCCTTTTTATACAATCCCATGGTCCGCAGACCAAGCGTGGATCTATAAAACTGACACAACCTATCTAGACTAAGGACGGAAAACAACTTTTGAATCTTGATATCTCCGTGCTTTGTGACCACCAAATCCAAAGACTTTACATTTATTTATAAAAACTTCGGGCCTTCTGCCCCAAAACTTAGGTATTTAACCCCAAAATTGACCCCTAGAGGACCTGTTCCAAATACCAGTCTAGGTATTGCACAAAGTTTTCCTACCCTAACCATCCCTTCTTCCCCACTCTGCATCCAGCTCAGAAATTGTGTAGAATTGTCTATGCTGAGATTGTCTCTTAGGATTGCGCAGTTTCGACTAGCAGCTCCTGCAGCCCGACCTTGTGCTCCTCTGGAAAACTTCACTAATTTTTTTTCTAGTCCCTCTTGTTGCATGCATTTTCTTCCTTGGAGAAATTGCATAAATCCCAACTGGATGTCCTACCTAGTGCTCCCTTGTAAAATTGTGAAAATTGGCCCAGTAGTTCCGCGACACCCTGCTTGGCCTTCCTCCCGGAAACTACGCAGTTCTACCTCCAAGCTAGGTTTTCCCCCGTAGTTTTCAATGCTGTCTCAGATTGTGAAAATTTGTCTCCCAATGACATCTATGTAGTTTTTATTAGTAGTGCTTTGGAGCCTTGCATTTCAACCTATGTTTTTCTCCCGCATCCTTATTGCCTTGTCCCTCTCCCGGTCACCTGCACCGAAATGAAAAACAATGCATCGTGATAGTCTAGGAGATTTTTGTTTTTGATGTCATCTCATCATGAGTGATTGTAGGAATATGTACATTGATGAAACATGGTGTGACGATGAATAGGATGGAGAAGAGGCGCATGTTACAACACTTTCTCACAGTCGAATGAACACATGAAGCACATCAAGCAAGCGAGCGAAAGGGACCCATTCACATGCACCATCAAGCAAAGACCAATACCATGAAGTCCCTGCACACTTTTCCATGTAGAGGTGAAGACATGTTACATTGAGATCATACCATTCCTCAGCAGCACAACAACTCGACACGGACACCATATTCAGCTAGTACATGTCAGTAGTGTCATGTAGAGTTGTGTCACATGTTTTCTCAACTACATCACTACTTTTTGTAATCAAAGTAATGTAAAGTGGAATTCCAAGAGACCCACATATGAAGTCAAAGAGTCATGTAAATTCTAAAAATCATAGGAATTCAAACAATCATGAAGAGATTCAAAGAGTCACAAGGGTCAACTATACCCCCTTGGCTATATATACCCCCTCATTATATGAGCAAAGGACTTTTGACCTTGGCTCCTCCCACATAACCTTGAGGAGTATATAGTCTATTCTTTGAGGAGTGAGGAGTGGTTCGAATGTCCCACTATTAGGACTAGTGATGTATGGTGTATAGATATGTCTTGCATCTTTTTCTTAATTCAAAATCCTATCTCAAGTGAACACATTTTCATGCATGTTTTATATCCATTTGTAAGACTATTCTTTAAACATTTGTAATGCATGTTTGCTTAACATGTACTAATATAGTTGAACTACTTCGGTTATTTTAGTACTCATATTGTTGAATATGTATTGTATTGTTCATCACTATTGTCCCATCTGTGTGGACTACTCCGTCAGACACTAGACAAACCATCTTTATGTATTTCTTGGTGTTAACGACCATCACCCCCATTTGGACTTTTCCATTGGATGTGTACGTTTTTTCCCTTCAGCTTTGGTTTTCATGACTGCCACATCCACTGTTGACTATTTTGTTGGATGTTGGACAAACCCTTGTTGTTGTTCACGTGTGTTTCTTCCTATTTTGGGACTATTCCATATCATCAAGAGGTTCACTATACCTCCCCCTTTTGATACTAAGAGGACCTAGACATGGAGTTACATTACGCACTCACCAAGCACACTCACCTCACTTTCTTGAAGTTACAACCATAACACTCACATGTGTTGAACATAAGAGCTAAGGAAAATCCCTAAGATAATGGAAACCAGACCATCATACCGGATGGGACCCCTACACCAAACAATGTGAGGTCTAGTTGGGACTTCATACTAGGGATATCCCCTAAATGTTGGCAGGTCCAACACCGTCAACAAGGCCTATGAGGGAATTTCCACTTGGGTATCCTCCATAACTTGATCATTCATTTCCAATAGAAAGCATGAAAGAACTTTTTCTTGTCCATATACTGGAGAGTTTTTTTAATTATCTTCTCTAGTGACGGTTTTCACAAACCTAGATTCTTTGTATAGTTTGCGCTCTTCTCCACAAAACCCTAGAATAATGGCATATGTAAGGTCTAGTTTGATAGAACATATAATATTCATTCCCTAAGTTCTGGACAAGAGCATGCCAAATCATACAAGAATTTTTGCAACCACAATATCCATTACCACACCCTTCATAGGATTTGAGCCAAATTAACCATTAAGTCCTTGATCATCACAAGGAACTTCACTCTTTTAGAATCCATGAAATACAAGTCCTTATATGGTTTTTTTTTTTTTAGGCCTAATTGTTCCATAACAGTCAAAGGCATAAGGTTATGAGAGGCCCCTGAATCACACATGCAATTATGAAACAATAGATCATGAATCACTAAGGTGACATTGAATGGGGGTGTGGAAGGGTCTTACTCCTCCACATGTGGGCCAAACATTACTAAAGGACTTTCTTCCTACAAATTTAAATTGTCTTGTGATGAGGAAATATGAGACACATCCATGAACTCAGAGAATTATTTTTTTGTAACCAGGTTGTTTCAACAATTCAGTTAAGGGAACAATTAACCTTCTCTAACTCCTTTTGTAAATTGAAAACAGAGGGATTCCTACCGACCTTCACTGGTTCGATCATTTTTTTTTCTTGATGTATGGGATTTGTTTGCACTAATATTTGGTCTGTATTTTAAAATTCAAACTTAGAATTGGTGGGATGGGAGGTTTCTCCTCTAGTTGGTCGATCATGGTTGGCAGATTTTTTCCCTTTATCAGTTTTTTTAGGGGGGTAGGTTGGACAATTTCTTCGTTTTGGTCTTGTGTCTAGGATCATTTTTAGGATATAAAATCATAGCTCCTATGTAATTTTTCTTGCATGAAGTCAACAATATGCTTGCATTAAGAATCTATCTCCTCTTCATCCAAAGGGGAACTCTAGTCATCCCTCCTCTCCTACCTATGCTTTTGTTTCATTTCCTTTTTCTGAGAGAGTAGAGTATTGATTCTCCTAAACCTCAGTAGAATGTTCAACGCTTTCCTCGGGATCATCTTCTAAATATAGGGGAGCTTGCATTTGATATTGCTAGTATTTTGTCTCTCGTTTCAATAGTTTCAAAGGAGGTCTCCTATATTGGGGATTGAAGTTTCTGTTGGGGCCTTATTGGATCAGTCAAGGAGGATTTTTGTTTTCCAACTCTAGCTTCACTAGTTTATTTGAAAGGTTTCTAATCAACTTACTCATCCAATTTTTGTTCTTGGTCATCCCTTTTTTGGCCATAGGAGTTGGCTTCTTCTTTTCCTCTTCTCTTATCACTATTGTCTCCCCTACCTTTCAACTTACCTGCAGATGTAAGTTTTTTTCAACTTCCAAAGCATTAGTCTGGATCTGGTTTAGTGAGGGAATTTTTCTCCCTGAGGGTAAACCCAAAATGTGACTCAAAGGCTCTAGAAAAAACCACTTTAGTTGTTTCCTATGGGGGTTTAATATCAATAGGAAAGTTGTTATACATTTTATTAAACCTTTTTATAAATTTCATGGCATCTTCATTGTTCCTTTACTTTCTTGCATTAAATTCAGTCAAGAAATACCTGTGGTATTTCTTCTCTCCCCATTTCTACATAAAAGTGTTCTCCTACTCCTCCCAAGTGTTGATTGAGTTATTTGGTAAGGTTTTAAAACATTTCTAGCCTCCCCATCTAAGAACTAGACAATAGGCCTCAGGACTACATCCAAGTGCTCTACATTCAAGGCTTTTGCAAATGCACAAAATATCTCAATGTGTTTTTGGGTTGTGACATCATATTCCCCAATGAATCTAGGTAGGAGCTTAAGATAGTCTCGGGGAATCATATTCAAATCCTATTGTAGATTAAGAGGAGAAAATATATTGAGTAAGAAACCAGGAACAACTATATTTTGCAGAGGGGGTTGAAAATTATTTGTTGCAGGGCCTAGATGAGAGGTCGAGTGAAAAACATTGGATACTATTTGGTGTGATATAGTAGTGGGAGTTTGAGATGTAATAGTAATGAGAATATATTTGACTTATTCAACTTTTGGGAAGGTAGGATATGTACAAGGGTCAGAACTATTGGAGATTTATTCAGACTTAGGTTCCGAAAAATTAAAACCTAGTGAGGGAAAATGTTCTTCTAAAAAATCTAAATCTTTGGATGAGGTTTCAAGATATTTTATCTCAATTTTCTAAGAGCTAGATGTTGAGGCCTCTGAGGAAAAACCAATAGGGTCGGGATTTCTTGGTGTTCGTTCTCTCCAAATTCTCCTGGAGACAATTCTTTCTAAATCAAAGATTGAAGGAGTTTTTTTTAGAGGTATCTGAACAAGTATGAGGCCTCCTAAAATCTAGGGGTATAGTCTAAGGACTATGATAGGTGAGAAATATCAACCCACACTTCCTTTTCTCATCGTACAAAAGGAATGTTCTAAATCATACTGAGGTATATATATATTCTAATTTGTTCCCCTGTAACGACGCAAGAGAGATGTTTTCCTCCTATTGATAATCCTCAGGTTGAGGAGAAGGGTAAGTGCATAGGATATCTTAAAGTCTCTTGAAGATGAATCATTTCTCAATAGTTAAATATAAAATGACTTAAATCTAGTTCAATAATTATACTCAGAGACCAACCACATTACATGCATTGACAATATTTCATTCCAAAGAATTAAAGTTCAACTATGGCCACCTGCACATAGATAGTGAAGCTTCTTTACTTGTTGTAGTATAAGTGAGGGAAGAGATGAAAAAAGGAAATTTGGGGCAAAGGGATAGAGATAGAATCTTGTTCAATAAACTTCAACAGAATAATGCATAAAAAAAGGAAATGAAATTAGAAACCATGGAGGGAATTTTAAGGCTTTCAATCTTATGTCTATAGGTACCATTTTTCATAGCATGATGTAGATAAATCTATCATACAATATTTAGTTCCAGCATCTACAATTACACGATTTCTAAGAGGAAAGAAACACACATGAAAATGGTAAACAAAGATAGAAACACATACTCCACATATCTATGCTTGGAATCACCAAAATCTTCTTCATTAATCTTTCAGAACATCATACATGTCATAACACCTTAGAACTTGCAAAACTTACAAAATATTGTAGCTTCTTAGCATGAAAATTGAACCCTTACAAATGATTCTTCTTCCCTTTTATAGGGAGAGTCCTAAAAAAATAGTTACAAAATATCTTGTAGTGTGACATTTGTCTCAACTAATCAGTTGTGCTGGTGTTCCAATGGCATAATTGTTCTAATTATTACATAAAAAATTGATTCCTTCTTGAAAATAAAATACTTACGAAATTGCCAAAATGGTAGAGATATGTTATGATTCCAAATCAAAAAATATCTTCACTGTTAGCTCACTTGATCCTTCAAAGTGGATCCATGCTCCACTACCTGAACTCACAGTGGGTTAACCATCTATTTACATATTTTCCACAAAGCTGGGATTGGTACAAGAGTGTGAACAAGGGTACTATAGGCCATCCTTGAATTTGTGAGCTCAGTGTAATTTGGCCTGGCCACGCATAAGGTCTTCACGAGCCAAAATAGTTGGAACTCTCTGCAGATAGTTCACTATGGTGCTTCCCTTGAGGGTGGAAGACTTCTCGTGCGATAAGTCTATCTTGCTCTTTGCCTCAACTAACAATTTCTCATATCTCTCCCATGGTAGCAGATGTCCTTGGAATTCCCAACAATTAGGTAACCCCACTCTACTCCTTTGGTCAAAATTAGAGTTGAATGTTGAAAATGACTTTTCCAGCTCATTCACACACGTTTCTGCCTTATGCCTTGCTTCCGTCTTCTGGATCACTTTGGTGACTTCTATGATTACACCTGTCCTATCAACAATGTCTATTTCCCTCAATTCATCACCAAATGTTTAATTTAGGAGCTAAATGAACTTCTCAGTAATCTTGGAATTCCTAGCATTCTCCTCTTTGGCTGATAGGACAAAGAATTCAATGGTTTTCACTACAAATTTATATTTTGCGACTAGTTATAAGTGTTCTAATATTTTCTTTATTTCAGATTTGATATCGTCCTAGATTACCTGCCTAGCTTTGATGAGGGCCATGTTTCCCTTCAACGTATTCTTCAATACTTTGATCTCATCTTGTACCACCTGATACTTGTTATTAATTTGATCCACACTTGCCTTAGTGGACTCAATTTGTTTCTCCTTATTCTCCAGCATGTGCTTGGTGTTATCCAAGTAAACTTGGGCCTTATTTAGCTCGCTCTCCAATAGTTGCAATTATGTGAGATCTTTGGTTAACTGCTCAGTATGCTTCTGTGGGTTTTCCGGCACAACCATGGCACAAATATGGGAATCAATATTTTGTTGTGTCTTAGCTACCTTTAACTTGAGTGCTACCACTTCATTATTCCTTTCAATCAACTCCCTTTCCAATATTTCCTTCTCATTTTCAGCCTGTAGCAATTCCCTGGTCTATACATGCTCTATAGCAGGCATTTTAAGTTGTTGCCTTCGTGACTAAATTTTCGACTGTGAGCCTTTGATAATAGCATATATGGTGGCCTTACCATTGGGATCCACCCCCATCTTGATAATAAACTATTTGTAGCCTTCATTTTTGATATGGAGGGCTCATTAGTTAGCCTTCTCCTGCTTTACTTTAGTAGTTGTTTTCTAAAATAGATTTTTGTCATTACTGATGATCAAGGCCTCCTTGCTTAACTCACCTTATATCATCTCCCCTGCCTACCTATATAAATTAATTTTATCCTACAAGGAGACACATACATGTCTAGAGATAAGTCCATTGTTCTAAATTGTGGTACATAGGGAAGGGACTACACTGAAATGTGATACAAGGAGAAATTCATCTGGTTTCCTTCTAGTTCCATGGTAGCCAAGAGTCTAGTCTGATATGGCACTAAATGAGAGGAAATATGTGTTGACATTTTTCTCTAAAATTCTTCTTCCTTTCCTTTATTTAGCAACCCTTCCTCCCATTTAGGGCATGTTGTTGGTGTGCACCCAACTGAACCCAGGATTGCTACCTCATTTGAACTCGAGGTAGCAGCTTATTGTGGATACTCTATTTGTACTTGAAATTCATGCCGATCAAGGTTGTTTTTAGTCAATTTCACATCAATTTCCTCTTATGTCTACTCCTAAACATTAACCTTCTTTTTCAAGGATGAATCCTCCATCTCAGTGTCCCCTACCTCATCAATGCTCCTTTGTTGAGACTTTTCCTTTGTGTTTGGTGTCTCTATCTCCACCTTTGTATTGAGGTTACATGAATCAATATTAGCCTTCCTATATAACTCAGACCTAGATTCATGTTCATAAGCAGAGACAATGATGTTTTTCCTTCTACTAGAAATAATACCATGTGGATCATAATGTGGCACTTCTCCTATTTCAAAGTTCAACTCCTTTAACATAAGTTCCACCTACTGAAAATCCTATCTAGAGTTCACAACAAAGGGACCTACAGTCATGGGAAGCTTAAACAAATAGCCCTTTTTAGTAGGGAAAAAATGAATTTGGTCTATGTTTAGGCTCTATGTAATGAACTCTAAAGAAAAAATTGTCATGGGTGTGAATATGGGTAGCTGGTAAGGAGGAATTTCATACCCATATACTCTAATTTTGGTGTAATATTCAAACAAATACCAATCATATACCCTAGTATTCTTGTTGAACTGGAGAATACTCCTTTGTTGGAGTAACACTCTAGGAGGGGAGACCTTGTTGATAATATTATAAGCAGTGGCCATGAAATTAGAGAGAAAATGTGAAAGCCCCTCATGGTTGAGCTTATTCGTCAAATAGTTGTCCTAGTCAACCACAAATTTCCTTTTCTTATGTGAATTTATGATTTTGAGGCCTATGTACTTGAATTCTTCCACATGAGTGTAAAGAAACAAGTAAATAAATATGGAGTAATAACTGAAGGAGGAATCTAGGTATATTTTTTCACACCGTAACTTGGTAGGTTCGGTTGAGAAAGAAGGAATGTCAAGGATAATGTTTGGCTTCATCCTCTTATGTGAAAAACCCTAAGGCTGTTTTGGATACATGTGTTGTCTCATCCTCACCAAATAGACATAGGATAATAGACATAATGGTTGTACATAATCTGAAAGGAGGGAAATGGGAAGATTTTCTAAGTTAGCAAGCAATTGTGCATTTGGGGCTAGGATTAGTTGGAGAAAAATGTTTATATCTCCAGCCGAGAGCCTAACGTAATCATACAAGAGTTTGATCTTTGTAAACTTCTCCAAATTTTAGTATTTTAGATAAAAGAAGGTGTCATGTATCAAATCAGGGGTGACCTCCAAAATGTTCTCCCCAATGGAGGAAATACAATAGTTTTTCTCTTTTACAAATGTGGAGATGAGCCAAGATATGAATTCTAGGAAATGGTACACTAATGGGGTGACTAAGTGGTATAGTCCTAACTTGATGACTCAAATGGGGCTTTCCTTGTCTAGGTAGAATCAATAGAATTCAAATTAAGGTTGGATATATTTAGAGGGTAGAAGGAATCATGAATTTTCCCTTCAGTGTCCATGAGGGGTTCAATGTGGCTCAAAGGTTTTGGTGGTTGTTTCTTTGAGGTTTTTGATGATCTCTTCTTTAACTTTATCACGGTGAAAATTATGTAAGAAAACAAGGAATGTGAATTACCTTTTAAGCAGAGGAAACTGGGTGTTAAGTGTGCACGGAGGTCCTTACGCAAGCTGACAATTAGGAAAATGCATACATGAGAAAATGGAGTGGATTGACACAAAAAAACTAAATAGATGAATTGAAATTTCAATAGTCAGGGCATGGGGTGTAATGGTCCCTTCATTGGGATTTTAGGATTGAAAAGGGAGGAGATGGAATAGAAGGAGACACATGGTGGAGTAATACTGTGAGGAGAAAAAAGGAGGAGGGTGATGTATCAAACGGCCTCATGCTATCTTACCACACTTGCCTGATAGTGATCCATGTTGTTGATGTGGTTTTCACCTTGGCCTCATAGTTGGTGGGCCTATTTTATCTCCTTCAACGGGGTGCTTAGAAAAACTCAGAGGCTAGGCTTGACCCCCCAAAATTAATCAAATCCATTGATTTATGTTGTTCACTTTATTGACTCTAATTTTTTAGGGGCAAGTTTTAGCTTACTTATCGCACATGTTTACCCACTCAAGCTTCTCCCAAGTGAGGCAGCCTCAAGATGAACAATGATTTGTACCCCTAGGTGGTTGTTATTTAACCTTTTGCATTTGGAAAGTGGGGGAAAAGTCCCACCGCCACTTCGTGACACCTCGATGTCGAAAATGGATTTGCTTAGGACTTATTCACTATTGAGCTAGAACTTGGAGGCCCTAGTGCTCTGCCTCCTAGTCTTGACAAGCTCGACTCCTTTTGAAATATAATTTGAAATTGTTATGGGGTTCTGACCATCTGGGGTATATCATTGGGATGACATCATGATGACATTAACCAAGTTAGGTGTCCACCTGTGATTGGTCCAATTGTCATCCATATATGGGCCCTTTGGGTACTTGAAAACTTGAAAATTTCTTGCCACATGTCCACCTCTCAGTGAGTGGTTGTTTATGTCACATTTTCCCAATGACATTTTGCCACTTGTACAGTCTGAGGAGAGAGAGAAGGGCCCCTAGACCTAGTCGTGTGAGTGATTTCTTTGTAAATGGTGTTAGACAATAGGAATTGTCTAGATGACTAGTGGTTGCAAGTGTGTTGGCATTGATCTCAACAGTCATGCAGGGAGATGTGTTGGGAAGTTGGCATTGTCTAAAATATTGGCATGAGTGTTGCCATTGATGTCAGCCAGATTAGCATGGAGGTTTATGGCAGTTTATGTGTCAATCTCAAGGGTAGTCCCATGGTTGTTTCAGTGCTCTGTAGAGAATCCTCATGGTAGAAGGCTTATTGGGGAAGCCATAGAAAAATGACTATGATAGTTGGGAATCTCAAATTTTGGAGGAGATTCTTCCTAAAGATATTAGCTCAGATGCTCTTGGAATTAGGACATTTGGTTAGTTCTATAAAATAAATTTCCAATGGTATGTGGAAGTTTAGAAATGGCCTCTTAGATCAAAAGTGATTGACTTCTAAAGTTAGGGTCTTAAAGTCCAAGGCAGACTGAATTTTGGACCCTCGAGATTTATAACGCAAAATATTGGAGGGCAAAATATCGAAACCTCAGAGGTTTGGAACCTAGGGACTACAGAACATCAAGAGCCAAATTTTAGAAGGCCTTGTATCGGAAGGCTCATAGCATTGGGATATGATATCGAAAAGACGGAGAAGGTAGCATATCAACCATCAGAACCTCGGAACCTAATAAGTGCTTATAAATTGCATTTTCTTGAAAATATTAGGGTCTTATGATTTTTGACATCAAATGTATTTTCTTTATTCATTCATTTTTAGTTTTTGAGCAACAATTTATCCTATGACCATTTTTGTTGACATAGCCTCAATGTTATTGTCCAACATCATTGGAGTTGTGAAGGGTCTCAATTAGTGGGATTCATGAGGTCACACATGTTTATATAGCCAATCAAAGTTGAAAGGACTTTTGTGTCAGAATTCATTGATCAGAATCATCTAAAATGAGTTTGTTTCAGTTAAGGTTTTGTTGGTCATGAGTTCTAGTACTTAAAGTTTCCACCACATATAATATATACTTGTATGTCCTACTTCTACCTACCCCATTCTTCCCTATTTCCTACCCTATTTACCCATTTCCCTTTATACATACCCCTTCATATATCATTTACATACATTATTTTAAATCTATTCTCATAATAGTACTACCACTTTCCTACATTCACCACCATGGTACCCTCATGCCTAATGGCACACATCATTCACATCATTCCCCTAAACCTTAATCATTTTCCATACTCCCTACACTTATGCCAAGCATGGAGGTCTTCTACACTCTGCGATATAATTTCCTTTGAAATTTATTGTTTTAGCCACCATTTTTTAGAATGATTTTTTACCACATGGAGGAGGATTTTGGAAAAATAGAAAAAGGTTTTTCTCAAGAATAGACCAAAGCATAATAACCTCTTCCATATTTTTCATAGGTATCATGGATCGGGATATTTTATTGCATCTTCAAAGCCTATTTTTCAGACTTCACAAATACTCTGTTTTAGTCATGGTTTTGCAGAGAATGTTTTGAGGCTCTCGGGAAGAATTTGAAGAAACTCAGAGATTTTTTCTTCAAAACAAGATCATCTATAAAAAAATATCTCATATTTTACATAGGTGCTATATTTTGGAAGTTACACATGTCAATTGGCAGCCTATTTTCGCAGTTTCTGTTGATAGAGTTAGGCAATTTTTTGAAAGAATGGCAAGGAAGGTTCAATATGAAACAAAGCCTACTCCACCAATACCCACTGAGCACAAAGAGCTCACACATCAAGCTTAAAAATTTCATACCTCCACTAGAAAAACCTCCAACAAAAGAAAAAGAAGGTAAACTATTCTTTGCTCAGAATTCTTCAGTTTTGTTTTTGTCTAAAAATACCTATATTGCACAACAGGGGTTCTTCCTTTTAGTTTTAAGTTGCATTTGATGTATTTGGAGTGGCCTATATGTATATGGGCTTGTTTTGATAAGACCTGAAGCTACAAAGGAAGGCAATTTTGCAAAATGCACCACGCAACTATTGTGAAGGCCATTCCCACGGATTTGTACAAGGATTTTGAAGAAGCCAGTTGTCAGGGTTTAAAGGGGTGAGCATGTGGCAGATGTGGTAGCCAACTTAGACTATTAATCACTAGCCATGTGTCAATTTTTAAAGGAAAGAGCACCAACACTGTTTCTACACAATCGCTGCTCAGTTAGCGGTTAATTGACCCTACTTTTACTAATTTATTTGGATCATGAAGATATGCTCCAAAGATAAACTTGTTTTATACAGACATTTAGTTTTTTCTTATTTAGATAAAGTCATGAATGATTTATGTTCTTTGTTTTTTATCATAAGAGGAAAAGGACTTAAAAACAACAAAAATATTTCTTCTTTTCAAATTTGATTTGATCCACTATTTGGATTAATGATACAGTGAATCTAGATACTTATTATGTTTTTTTTTTGTGGTCTATTTAAACTGAAAAATACATATGAAAAAAGGTGTTGTTGGTTTCAAGATTGCTTCTGAGCTATTGTAGTCATATGTTGTGATCTGTATTAATGAGTATGCTTTGATGTTGAAGAGATTCCAATTATATTACAAAGATATTTGTGGTATGAATGCTTCGAAATTGTTGTTCTTTATATTGTGTGTAATATTATTTATGTTATCTTCTTAATATGCTTTAAAGGTGTATGGAACATATATGCTTGAGCTCATTTCACATGCTCTTGTCTATCTACAATAAAATATTTCAATTGCAAATGGAATGTTTATACCTTTGAATGCTTCGTCTTTTTCCTCTTGATATTCATTCATCCAAGTTGCAGTAATGAAATGTCATTTGTTTTGCCATTGTAGATGAGTGTCTTGATGTTCCTATTCTGCTACACTACAAATTGTTTTATCATTTTGAAGTTGTACTAGTCAAGCCTTTGTATATGAAATTGGTTGGGAAATGCATAGGTATGATGGACCAAGGAGGTCCTAATCACATGAATTATTTTTCCTAAAATCGTCTTTCACCCCCAAATCAAAAAATTAAACACTTTTCTGATCTGTTCTCTGCTAAAGATTGTGTTTAAAAGTTTTTATCTCTAAGTTTTCTCAGTGAGGGAGACCCCTTAGGTTGAAGAAGACCCATCTATCAACCAAAAGAGGTTTGTGGTTACCTCTATGATCCTTTTCCTTTATCCTAAAATGAAATCATGGAGTGCTAACACGTCGAGGCATGCGAAGAAGAGGAATTAACAAAGAAATTTGGTGCAAAAGCAAGGACCAAGAGGACCCTTTCTCTCTACTCTAGTAGGACACGTGGCAGCAGGTGATTGGCCCTAAGAAGTTGAAGTGGAAAATGATATCAGCATGATGTGGTTGTATGGTGGACACATGGCAGCTTGAT
Organism: Pinus taeda; assembly: GCA_000404065.3. NCBI lineage: Eukaryota > Viridiplantae > Streptophyta > Pinopsida > Pinales > Pinaceae > Pinus > Pinus taeda. Next base: position 125,931 of record APFE031743877.1, on the reverse strand, counting down.
TTGGCATTTTTAGTGGCCTAATCGGGAAAATCCTAGTGACACGTGTCACCACTAAGTAGATGCCACGTGGAGATGATGAATTCAGCATGATGTCATCTCATAGGTTGGAACATTGTAAGTCAAGATTTCATAACCTCTTACTGAATCATTTTAAAAAATTTCTAATCTGATGAAAGGGGTTCTGATAAGACTAACACATGGTCATGGGAAACCCAAAGAACCAAGGGTGTAGAGCAGTGTTAGCACCTAAGTGCTATGAAGTATTTCAGAAATTGTACATCTCATAACTCTAGTGTAAATGATCTATGAGGAAATTTACAATGAAAGGGGCTTCGATGGTGACTAGTGTTTGGTCATGATGAAACTGATAGAACCAATGGCACAGGGAAGACCTTAGCACCTAAAGTGTTGTGAATATGCCACATGGGATATATTTTAGAGGTTGGATATTTTAGAACTTCTCTGTAATTGAATCAAGAAGTCTTGAGACTTGGAACTCTTTTGTGGTGCCGCTTGGTCAAGGAGACTAAAGAAATCAAGGGCAGAGAGTAGTCAACAAAGGAAAATAGGCCCTTGGCATGATATAAAGGCATTAGCACCTTAGTGCTAAGATGTTGGTCATAGCTCCTAGTTCCATGATATAAAACAAGAAGGAGATGAGGAAAAGGGGCTAAAGGTAAAATCAGAAGCTCATGATTTCGAAAGGTCATTATAATGAAAGTTAGTCCAATAAAATGGAATCTTTATTTTGAATATTATGAAGAATAAATCTTTTGACATGTAGGAGATTTGATATTGTAATACAAAGGAAAATGAAGTTGGTGATCATAGGCAGTGGTCAAATAGAGGAATTCAGTAAAAGGCTAAGAAAGAAGGAGCTAAATTCACTTTGGAATATTCTAATATCATAACATTTCTTTTAATAAAAGTTACAATGAGTGGATCTCTGATAGTGTATCATTGAGTTTATGCAGATAGATGATTTGGTAGCTGGATAAACGAGTGTCGGATAGTTGGTCAAAGGAGTAAAAATGATTGTCAAAGATCATTGGATGAAGGTGAAGAGGACCATGATTCAAAGGGAAGAGTGTTGGGCCTACCTTGAATTAAATGAAGTGCATAGAAGTCATCTTGAGGTACAATCAACCTCAAAGAGCCACAAATAAGAATGGAGAGCCTCATTGAGTGTGTCACTAGACTGAGGATTTATTTCTCAATATTGAAAATTACTCATATACCCATTTTCAGTGGTTATTATAGTAGCAATGGCCTAGTCAAATGAAATAGCAAAATGGAGAGCCATGCTGAGGTACACTCGAGAAGTGTGGATACAGGCAACAGAGGCAACATTGTGCAGAGTGCAATAGAAGATCAAAACCAGTGATTTCAATTTAGCAACATAGTGTAGTGAGGAGATGTGTGGAGAGCTTTGCACTAAGAGTTCGCTACTGCGTGTGAGGCTAAGTGAGCTTCTTCTGCTGTGAAAGGCTGAGAGTGCCTAAGCAGAAGAATGGGACCCCAAGAAAGATCTAGTGTTGTTGTGTGAAAGGGTGAAGGTTCTTGTGCAGAGGAAGAAGGACGAGAAGAGTGTGACGTTGTGTGCAGTGGACAGAGAGCCAAGAGAAATTTGATGTTGTGGTGGTGATAGTAGGTTGTTGTAGAGTGAGAAAAGTGAGCAGAGATAGGGTGTTGCATAGCCCAAGGGATGAAGAGAACATATTTGATATTAGGTAGAGTGGATGCCAATAACAATGAACATTGAGTTTCTATTTTGGCATGGGTTGGAGCCTACATACAGGATGTTGGTGCTTCCATCTCTAGTGGGTGCTTAAGAATTCTTGGGGGTTGTGCCTCCTGCAATTTGATGCTTGCATAAATCCAAGGAGTTGCAAGTTGATGCTTGTGACAAATTCATGAAGTTGGTGCTTCACATGGTGCTTCTGGTAAGTTGAACATGTGTCTACAAATGGAGGGAGTTAGTGCTTCCTTCTAGTTGGTGATGGAAAACAATAAAAGGGAGTTGGTGCTTCTTGTGAGTGGTGGCTCATAAAACAGATTGGTTTAATAGAGTAGGTGCTCTTATTTCACATCAATATCACTAACAAGCTCTGGTTGTTTTTTCTCAAAAAGGTTTCCTTGTAAAACCTTTGTGTTCATAGTTTTGTTGCTCATGATTTGTATTCTTATGTTGTTATATGGTTTTTGTTATGGTTGTTAATGGTATATCTCATATAATGAATGCCAAGTTTGAATGAGGAAAAATAAATTGGCTTAAAAGTAAAAAATTATCCTTATTACTAATTCACCCCCACTCTTAGTATTAATATTGTTTGCAACAATTGGTATTAGATCCTAGTTCCTTAAGGAATAACTTTACTACTAGAAGTATTCTCAAAGGGAAACAATAGCTAATCAAACTTGGCTTACATTTGAAGGAGTTCCATTCTTAAATGGATCAAAGTATGTATTGTGGAAGGTTAGAATGGACTTAGGCTATTTAATGGCCTTGGATGTTGATGTATGTTGCTCTATATTGAATGGAGAAAAGATTGAGTAGAATGAAGAAGCCAATGAGGCTATCATGAAAGGGATGTCTAAGCCAAATGCTAAGAAAGTAAGGAATTGCAAGACAACAAGGGAAATGTTGGACATTCTACAATGCCAGTATGAAGGAGATAGTCATGTGGCTCAAGAAGAGGATGAGGAGCCCTATTACTCTAGAAATGAAGTAGAACACGCAGATGTTGTTTATCATCACACTCATGTTGATAATGAAGAAGTCACGGAAGGGAGACCATGCTTCTTCGAAGGATAGTTATTGTTGTGCGATAAATTAAAAGAGATAGGTCATTCATTATCTAGATATTCATGTGAATCACTTGAAGATAGATATATTTATGCATCTAGTAGTTGCAATGAAGATAGACCCACTTTAGTAGCAATAGAAAATGAGATATCCTCAGAGGAAGAAGATAGATTCCCAATGTGCTCATCCATAGGAGAAAATGAGAGCATATCCTATGAAGAGAATAGGGGTATCACTAAAAGTGATGAAGATGGAATACCCCTTAGACCTATGGAAGACTCCATGGACATAGAGATGGGTTTAGACCTCTATGGTGTCTTAGATAACACCTCCGATAGTGAAGAAAATGATCTATATGAAACGATCATTTTTAGAAAGAAGTTGATCTCAGCTCTAAAGGAGATCAAGGACCTGTCAAAGGAAAATCTCAAACAAGAGGAGCAACTTAAAATTTATGAGCTTGAGAATGAAAAGTTGAGTAAAACAATAGTAAATCTTAATGCTGAACAAGAAGAGGCTAGCAGGCTGAGTCGCATGTTGACCAATCAGTTGAGTAAGAAAGAAGCTTATTGTGAGAGACTACAAACAGAAGTAGTCTCATTGATACATGACTTAGAAAATTCAAATAAAGATTTGTCTTAATATCAAAAGCTTGAGGAGAGCATAAAAGCCTTGGATGAGATTCTTGCTAACCAAAAATCCCCTCTCATCAAGGTTGGTTTTGGTTTCAAATAGGAAACAAGATCCAAGAATGAAAAGGCTAAAGATTCAACTATCCAATTAAAGGCAGTTGAAGGTTCCAACAATAACAAGGAAAAATAGGTTTTTTGGACAGTAGCAGCAACAAGGAAAGCAGTAGCAAAAAAAATAATAAAAGGAAATAGTAGAAGGATAAGAAGTAGCAGCTAGTAGAGAAACATAAGAAAGCTAGGCAGCTGCAAGAAAGAATGGAAGGATTCATTCCAGATAGTAATGGAAGGCACATGAAGTGCCAGAAGAGGTCCTTTCTTCCTCAAGGAGAAAGCCCTTAAAGAAAAGGTATCTTTAGTCCTCAAAGGCCTTTTTATGGCTATTGTTTTTCTTGCAATAATTTTGGACATAGATGGTATGCAAGAAAACAAAATGTGTTGGGTAGAAGCAACCCAAGAATGTGTAAAGAGGCTAGGAAAAGGCATGTTGGTTGTGATAGGAGTCATGACAAGATTGCTGACAGATATGGTAATTCCTTTAACCCATTTTTAAGCCATATCGAATGCTATAACTGTGGCAAACTTGGGCACAAGAGAGCGAGTTGAATGTATGACAAGAAATGGCATGATTCTTAGCGTATGCATGTGAATGTAATAGATAGGAATTTGAAGACAAGAATAAACATTGGAGTGGAGGAATACAAGTTTGTCTTCAGCGCTCATTATCAAAATAACTTGCAAAATAAAGGAGGAAAAGAGACCTCTATAATCACATGTTATAATGAGCGCAAGCTTCAAGTAAGGAAAGCGAGCAACAAGAGGATTTGGGTGAAGAAAGAGGAGTTGAAAGAGAAGTCTCCTCTAGCCATGTGCAGCCAAGAGAAAGCCCAAACATGGGCAAAGAATAACTTGGAGAGTAAAGCTTTAGTCAGGACTCATCCTTTGAGAGTTTGGAAGAAGAAGGAGGATGATCTGCTCAGGGGCAGTAGATCCTTTGTTTGTATTCACTAAAGGAAGAGAATGGCCTCAAGGGAGGCTGAATAAGCCAAATGTTGGAAGCTAGAAGGAAAATATGGAGAGGTGCATCTGATTGCTAAAGGTATGGCCGAGTCCCCTTGTTGAATTCAAAGGGAGTACACAAAAATATTTTATGTTGTGGGAAGAAGAAGATGGGATGCAATAGAAATGTGGAATGACAAAAATTCCACAGTCAAGTCAAGTCCATGGGATCACTCCCCACATAGAAGCAAGGAAGCAGTTGCAAGAGATCAGAGAGCATTGGATCAGGGGGATTTGTTTTGTTAAGTAGTAGCAGGCAATGATCATCAGCCTCAAGAAGAAAGATTGTTGAGTAAATGGAAGTATTCCATATTTGGAGAAGTATGATCTCAGGGGGAGAATAAGTATTTAAGATTATCAGGAGAAGTGAGAATAGAGGATGAAGTAGTAGCAGTGGTGAAGAGAAAGTTGAATTGCATTATCATTGATTTCTATTTGTAGCAACAACGATACCATGAGAAATTTAATTGGTATAAGTTTTATTTTGACTGATATAAAAGATGCATTTGCAAGAGAAGTATTCATCCAGCAATTAAAGGGATTCAAAAATGGAGGCATTCAAATAATACGTACTTTATGTTCAGGGGGAACACATCACATATGTCCAGTTTATAGAGAAAAAGCATCAATAAATCCTTGAAAATAAATCTACAAAGCATAATGCACATCAATAGCTAGATCCTTTGTCATTGACATCCAATGATTACATGAAGAAGAAAAAGGTATCTTGTATCCCTTTCCCAATGATGTCAAAGGGGGAGAGAAGTATTGGATAAGTTGTGATGGCCCATGCAGATAAGAGAAATACATTGGTGGCTTATGTTAGGAGAAGTGTGGAAGAAACATGTGGAGTGGCCATGAAAGTAACGAGGTTGAGGTGTTTCCATCAATGCCAAAGGGGGATATTGTTGGACAGTTGGCATTATCTGGATAGCTAGTGGCTGCAAGTGTGTTTGAATTGATGTCAACAGTCATGTTTGGAGATGTGTTTTGTAGTTGGAACTGTCTAAACTGTTGGCAAGAGTGTTGGCATTGATTTAAACCATACTAGCATGTAGGTTTATGACAGTAGATGTGTCGAGATTAGGGGGAGTCCAATGGTTGCTGTAGTGCACTGTAGAGAATCATCACAGTAGCAGGCTTATTGGAGAAGACATAAAAAGAATACTATGATGGTTGGGAGTCCCATACTTTGGGGTAAAGTTTGCTTAAACATATTAGCTCAGATACTCTTGGAATTAGGATAGTTGGTTAGTGCCTTGAAAGAGATTTCCTATGGTATGTGGAAGTCCATAAATGGACTCCTTGACTAAAATTTATTGACTGCTGAAGTTAGGGTCTTAAAGTCCAAGGTAGGTTGAATTTCAAACCCTAGAGATTTTGGAACCTAAAATATATGAGTTGGGAATATCATAACCTCAAAGGTTCGGAACCTCAAGACCACAAAACAATAGGAGCTGAATTTTGAAAGGCCCAATATCACAAGGCTCAGATCATTGGGATCCAATATCGGAAGGATGGATTAAGAACCATATTGTTCAACAGAACCTCAGAAGCTCAAAATTCCTTATAAATTTAATTTTCTTGGAAGCATCGAGGTCTATGAAGGAGAGGAATTGACAAAGTAATTCAATGAAAAACCAAGGACCAGGAGGACAATTTCTCTCTCCTTTGGTGGACACATGGTGGTAGGTGATTGGCCCTAAGAAGCTAAAGTATAGGATGACATCAACATGATGTGGTTGTATGATGGACACGTGGCAGTTGATCCAGCATTTTTGGTGGCCTATTAGGGAAAATCCTAGTGACACATGTTACCACTAAGGAGATGTCATATGGAGATTATGATATTCAACATGACATCATCTCAGAGGTTGGAACATTGGAAGTCAGTGTTTCATAACCTCTTGTTGAATCCTTTTGAAAAAAATTTGATCCAATGGAATGGGCTCCGATGAGACTAGCACATGGTCGTGGGAGACCCAAATAACCATGGGTGCAGAGTAGTGTTAGCACCTAGTTTCTATGAAATATTTCAGTTGTTGTACATCCCGTAAGTCCAATGTAAATTATCTATGAGGAAAGTTACGATGAAAGGGGCTTCGACGGTGATTTATATTTGGTCATGAGGAAATCGATAGATCCAAGGACATAGGGAATACCTTAGAACCTAAAGTGTTATGAATATGCCAAGTGGGATATATTTCGGAGGCTAGAGATTTTAGAACTTCTCTATAATTGAATTAAGATGAACTCTCAATACAAGGAGCTCTGTTGTGGTGGCGCTTGGTTGAGGAGACTAAATAAACCAAGGGCGGAGAGCATTCAACAAAGGAAAATAGGCCCCCAACAAGATTTGAAGGCCTTGGCACCTTAGCACTAAGTCATTGGTCACAACCCTCGGTTCCATGGTGTAAAACAAGAAGGAGTTGAGCAAAAGGGAATAAAGGTAAAATCAGAAGCTCGTGATTTTGGAAGGTCACTATAATGAAAGTTGCGACATGCAAGAGATATGATATTACATTACAAAGGAAAATGAAGCCGATGGTCACAGGAAGCAGTCACATGAGGAATGTGATAAAAGGCTAACCAAGAAGGAGCTAAAGGCACTTCAAAATATTTTAATATCGTAACTTTGCTTTTAATAAAAGTTACGATGATTGGAGCTCCAATAGCATAGCACTGAGTGTATGTGAATGAATGAGTCGAAAGCTAAAAAAATGAGTGTAGGAGAGTTGGTCGTAGGAGTAAGAGTGGTTGTCAAATATCGTTGGGTCAAGGCGACAAGTACCACAATTCGAAGAAAAGAGTGTTAGGCATGTCTTGAATTAAATGAAGTGAAAAAAATCCATCCTGAGATACATTCAACCTTAGAGAGCCATTAAAAAGCATGGAGAGTCTCATTGAGTGTGCAAGTGGACTGAGGATTTATTTCTCAGTATGGAGAAGTACTTAGATACCCATTCTCAATGGTTATTGTAGTAGAAATGTCCTAGTTAGACATAACAATAAAATGGAGAGCCATGTTGAGGTGCACTTAGTTAGTGTGGATACAGGAAGCAGAGGTAGCATTGTGCAGAGTGCAGCAGAAGAGAAAACCAGTTATTTCCATCAAGCAAGATAGGAGAAAGCATCACTGTGTAGTGAGGAGTTGTGTGGAGAGATTTGTGTTGATAGTGCATTGTTGCATGTGAGGCTAAGTGAGCTTGTTCTGTTGTGAAAGGATAAGAGTGTCTACAAAAAAGAAAGGGACCACGAGAAAGAGCCAATGATGATGTGCAAAACGTTGAAGGTGCTTGTGCAGAGGAAGAAGGGCGATGAGAGTGTGATGATGTGTGAAGGGGACAAAGGGTAAAGAGTAGTATGATGTTGTGGTGGTGGCAATGCGTTGTTGCAGAGTGAGAAGAGTGATCAGAGACAGAGTGTTGCATGGGCCAAGGGTTGAAGAGAATAAAGTTGATATCAGGTAGAGTGCGTGCCAATAATAGTTAACATTGAGTTCCTATTTGAGTGTGGATTGGAGCCAGCATACAGGAAGTTGGTGCTTCTATATCTAGTGGGTACTTGAGAAGGCTTCAGGGTTGTTCCTCCTGCAAGTTGGTGCTTGCATAAATTTGAGCTGCAAGTTGGTTCTTGCAACAAATCCGTGAAGTTGGTGCTTCACATGGTGCTTCTGGTAAGTTGAACAAGTGTCTACAAATGGAGGGAGTTGGTGTTTTGTTGGTATCATTCTAAGATCCCTTTTTCCCTCCCAAAACATGACCATTTCCTACCTTTTTCTCATCATTCATTCCTCAAATGCCTTGGAAATTAATTAATTAATAGTTTATAGTTGTTGAATTGCATATTAATTGATTTAGGGGTTTTGTGTTGATAAATTAGGATTTTTGGCCTAAATCACTATAGGAAGTCTCAACAACCTATAAATGGCTTATTATGTGACATGTGGCATGGCATCCAGGTCAGAGTGAAAGGCATGGGCGAAAAGAGGAATGTCCAAGCATGGACAAGCACCTATCCCGCATTGGAAACATTCCTCCTATATGCACGGTCAACGCTTAGTCAACTCTGGCATGTTGGCACAAAGGCAGCAACAGCACTCAGTTTTAGTCCATTTGATTTTTAAGTTGTTTCCTAGTTTTAAATATGCGTAAGTAGATTAGGAAATTCTCTGTTTTTACAAAAGCAGCAACAGCGCCTATGGATAACATCCATTTTTCAAGGTGTAATGATGTATTAAAAGACTGACCGTGATATGTTGTTTCCACTATCGTTTGATATTGCAGACTGTTACGTTTTTACATTGTCACTTCAGAACATAGCTTTTGGTTTTCAATATAATATCGCTTAATCTCGTCTTCGTTTTAATACTGTATCGTGGTGTTATTATTCGGTTTGCCAGAGCGCGGACGGGCCTTGGGTATGGTTACCGACATTTCATTTACGTTGCTTGTATTTTCATTTGTAGTTTTAATTGATTTACAATCATCGTTTGATGATACTGAATATGATTTTTTTTGTTCAGAGATTGATTGATGCTTACATTGTGTTTATGAATGCGTTAATTAGATGTCTGTACATGTGTTCGAATAAACCCTCTTCTGGATTGTGAATTGCATCCCGTAAAGGATTCGATCCAGGGCTGTGTATAAAACACTGATATGGACAATGTTTATGAATTTTCCTTTGCATGCCTTCATTAAATATTCATGACTGTTGAATGATATTGAACAGGGGTTTCATGTTGGTGTCTCTGTAAGGAGACCGAGCCTTTAAAGATAGTCATATACAGCACGTTATGGATTGCATTTTAGCTGTTAATAGCATATGGTTTGATGCTTAGTTAAGGTTTTGATTGATAGTTTAACAATAGATTTAATCCCAGCACTGTACTTAGGAGTCATAGGTTTAAAGTAGATCCTTTATGCTTATATATTTTAGGCACACGCCTCTAAGTATACGCACCCTGTTGACAATTAATTTAGACCAATCTAGCACCCCTAGATAGGACACTACATGCTTCCTGCTAGTGGGTGCTAGAAAACAATCAAAGGGATTTGGTGCTTCCTGTGAGTTGTGGCTCACAAAACAGATTGATGTAATAGATTAGGTGCTCTTATTTTACATCAATATCAACAACAATCTTTGGTGGTTTTATCCCAAGACGGTTTCTACGTAAAACCTTTGTGTTCATGTGTTTGTTGCTTATGATGTGTATTCTTATATTGTGATATGGTTGTTAGTATAGTTGTTAATGGTTTCTCTCATATAATGGATGCCAAGTTTGAATAAGGGAAAATAATTTGGCTTAAAACTAAAAATTATACTTAATACTAATTCACCCCCCCGCTCTCAGTATTAACATTGTTTCCAATAATTGGTATCAAATTTTGGTTCCTTCAGGAATAGCTTAACCGCAAGAAGGCATATCAAAGGGAAATAATGGCTAATCAAAATTGCGTTACATCTGAAGGAGTTCCATTCTTAAATAGATTAAAGTATGTATTATGTAAGTTTAGAATGGAAGCCTATTTAATGTTCTTGGATGTTGATGTAAGGAACTTTGTATTGAATGGAGAAAAGAGTGAGTGGAATGAATAAGCCAAGGAGGTTACCATGAAAGGGTTGTATAAGCCAGATGCTAAGAAATTAAGGAATTTCAATATAGTAAGGGAAATTTTGGACAAACTACAATGTCTATTTAAAGGAGATAGCCATGTGGCTCAAGAATAGTTTGAGGAGCCCTGCTGCTCTAACAATGAACCAGAACATGTAGAAGTTGCTTCGCATCACACTTGTGTTGATGATGAAGAAGTTTCAGAAGGGAGACCATATTTCTCAGAAGGTAATTTATTCTTGGGTAATAAATGAAAATAGATAGGTCATTCATTGTCTATATGTTCATGTGAATCACTTGAAGATGGAGATAGTTATGCATCTAGTAGTTGTAATGAAGATAGAACAACTCAAGAAGAAATATTTCTGAGTAAATTAAAGTAGTCCATATTTGGAGTAGTGTGATCTCATGGGGAGAAGAAGTGTTTAAGATTCTCAGGAGAAGTGAGCATAGATTATGAAGTAGCAACAACAGTGAAGAGAAAGCCAAAATGCATTATCATTGATTGGTATTTCAGCAATAGGAATACCATGAGCATTTTAATTGGTATCAATTTTCTTTTTAATTGATATAAAATATGCATTGTTAAGAAAAGTATTTAGCCAGCAACCGAAGGGATTCAGAAATTGAGAAATTCAAATAAGAGGCAGTATATGTCTAGGGGGAGCATATTGCATATGTCCATTTTAAAGAGCATAACCAGCAACCAGTCCTTGAAAATAAATCTGGAGAGAAGAATGCACATCAATAGCTAGATCCTTCATCATTAATAGCCAATTATTGCATGAAGAAGAGAAAGGAAGCTTGTATTTCTTTGCCATTGATTTCAGAGTGGGTGAGAAGTATTGGAGAATTTGTGATGGCCCATGCAGGGCTTATGCTAGGACAATAGTGGAAGCATAATGTGGAGTGGCCATCAAAGTAATGAGATTTAGGTGTTTCCATCAATGAAAAATGGGGATATTTTTGGATAGTTGGCATTTTCTGGATGGCTAGTGGCTGGAAGTGTGTTTGCATTGATGTCAACAGTCATCTCGGGAGATGTGTTGGGAAGTTGACGTTGTCTAAACTATTGGAAAGAGTGGTGGAATTTATGTCAACCAAACTAGCATGGAATTTTATGGTAGCAGATGTGTTAAGCTCAAGGGGAGTCACATGGTTGTTGTAGTGCTCTTTAGAGAATCATCATGCTAGCGGCATTATTGGAGAAGACATCAAAACAAGACTATGATGGTTGGGAGTCCTAGACTTTGGAGGAGATTCTACCTGAAGAGATCAGCTCAGATACTCTTGGAATTAAGACAGTTGGTTAGTGCTCTGAAATATATTTCCAATGGTATGTGGAAGTCAAAAAATGGTTACCTGGATCAAAAATTATTAACTGCCAAAGTTAGGGTGTTAAATTCCAAAGTAGATTGAATTTCAGACCCTAGAGAGATTTCAAAACTAAAGATATCGGAGGTCGGAAAATCGGAAACTCAAAGGTTTAGAACCTAAGGACCATAAAACATCAAGAGACAAATTTTGGAAGGCATTATATCAAAAGGCTCAGAACATTGGGATCTAATATCATAAGGACAGAGCAGGTAACATATCATCCATCGAAACCTTGAAACCTCATAAGTCCTTATAAATCACATTTTCTAGGAATTAACAAAGAAATTTGGTGCAAAACCAAGGACCAAGTGGTCCCTTTCTATCTCCTCTAATAGGACACATGGTAATAGGTGATTAGCCCTTAGGAGCTGAGAAGGAAATAATGTCAGCATGACGTGGTTGTACTGTGGAAATTTGGTAGCTTGATTTAGCATTTTTAGTGGGCTAATGGGGAAAATCTTGGTGACACTTGTCACCACTAAGGAGATGCCACGTGGAGAAGATTACTTCAGCATGACATCATCTCAGAGGTCATTATTTTGTAACCTATTATTGAATCATTTTGAAAAAATTCTGATCTGATAAAGGGGCTCCAATAAGACTAGCACATGGTCTTGGGAGACCCAAAGAAATAAGGGCGCAAAGTAGTGTAAGCACCTAAGTGCTATGAAGTATTTCGGCGGTTGTAAATCTCATATCTCCAGTATGATCTATGAAGAAATTGACAATGAAAGGGGCTCTGATGATGATTGGAATTTGGTCATGAGGAAATAGATAAAACTAAGGGCATAAGGAAGACCTTAGCACCTAAAGTGTTGTGAAGATGCCATGTGGGATATATTTCAAAGGCTGGAAATTTTGAAACTTCTCTTTAATTAAATTAAGGGGAAGTCTTGCTACAGGGAGCTTTGATGTGGTGGTGCTTAGTCGAGGAGACAAAAGAAACCAAAGGTGGAGAGAAGTCAATAAAGGAAAACAGGCCCCAAGCAAGATCCGAAGGCCTTAGCACCTTAGCACTAAGTTGCTAGTCACAGCTCCGGTTTCCATGGTATAAAACAAGAAGGAGTTGAGCAAAAGGGGTTAAAGGTAAAATCAAAAGCTTGTGATTTTGAAAGGTCGTTATAATGAAAGTTACAACATGCAGGAGATTTAATATTGTAATATAGATGAAAATGAAGTCAGTGGTCACATGCAGCAGTCACATGGAGGAATGTGATAAAAGGCTAAGAAAGAAGGAGCTAAAGGCACTTTGGAATCTTTTAATATCATAATATTTATTTTAATAAAATTTGACATGAGTGGAGATCTGAAAGTGTAATTGAGTGTATGTGAATGGATGAGCCAGTAGTTGAATAAACGAGTATAGCAGAATTGGTCATAGGAGTAATAGCAATTGTAAAAGATCATTGGGTCAAGGAAATGAGGAACATGATTCACAGGGAAGAGTGTTGGGCCTGCCTTGAATTAAATAAAGTGCAGAGAAGCCATCCTAAGTTACATTCAGCTCATAGATCCATGACTAAACATGGAGAGCCTCATTGAGTGTGCAAGTGGACTGAGGATTTATTTCTCAGTATGGAAAACTACTCAGATACCCATTCTAGTGGTTATTGTAGCAAAAGTGGCCTAGTTAGATGCAACTGTAGAATGTAGAGTCATGCTGAGGTACACTCAGTAGTGTGGATATAGGTAGCAGAGGCAGAATTGTCAAGAGTGCAACAAAAGATCAAAACTAATGATTTCCATCAAGAAAGATAGGGGGAAGAAGAATTATGTAGTGGAAATTTGTGTGGAGAGCTCTGTGCTGAGAGTGCATTGTTGTGTGTGAGGCTAAGTGAGCTCGTTCTACTATGAAAGGATGAGAGTGCCTAAGAAAAATAAAGGGACCCTAAGAAATAGGTAGTGTTGTTGTGTGAAAGGTTGAGAAGAGTGTGATGTTGTGTGCATTGGATAGAGGGTCGAGAGAAATATGATGGTGTGGTAGTGAGAAAAGGTTGTTGTAGAGTGAGAAGAGTCAGAAGATAGAGAGTGTTGCATGGGCCAAGGGCTGAAGAGAACATAGTTAATATCAGGTAGAGTGGCTACCAATAACAGTGAACCTTGAGTTCCTATTTGAGTGTGGGTTCAATCCTGCATACAGGAATTTGGTGCTTCCACCTCTAGTGGGTGCTTGAGAATGCTTGGGGGTTGTGCCTCCTACAATTTTATGCTTTCATAAATCCAAGGAGCTGCAAGTTTGTGCTTGCAACACATCCATGAAGTTGGTGCTTCACATGGTGCTTCTAGTACGTTGAACATGTGTCTACAAATGGAGGGAGTTGGTGCTTACTAGTAGTGGGTGCTAGCAAAAAATAAAAGGTCAGAATTGGTGCTTCCTATGAATGGTGGACCACAAAACAGATTGACGTGGTAGAGTAGGTACTCTTATTTTACATCAATATCAACAACAACATTTGGTGGTTTTTTCCCAAAAGGGTTTCCACATAAAACATTCATGTTCATGTGTTTGTCGCTCATTATGTGTATGCTTATGTTGTGATATGGTTGTTTTTATCATTGTTAATGGTTGCTCTCATATAATGGATGCCAAGTTTTAATGAGGAAAAATAAATTGGCTTAAAAGTAAAAATTAGCCTTAATACTAATTCACCCCCCCTCTTAATATCAACATTGTTTCCAACAAATGGTTCAATCCTAGTGCCTTTGAAAATTCATTTAACCAAATATTATGGGGTTTCGGGGCCATAGGGTTTAGACCTCCAATTGTTGCTACAAGGTTCTATCAGTAGACAGCCCCTACTCTGACAATTGAAATATCCTTGATCCCTAGTCCCCGAAGCATCCTGGAATTGATTTTCTGATGAGTTACGGGATTTCAAGGTTATGAGGCCTTCGGGATTTTGAGTTTTATGGGCCCAACTTTGACTACCCCTATATTTTGATCCAGGAGGCCATTTTCATACTTATTTATACCATTAGAAAGCTATTTATAACCACTTTATGATTGAGTGGTTCCAATATGTTCTTTGAGCTCATATGATAATCTAAAAGTGGCTCCAAACTCTACTATGCTTTGCACCTCAACCTCTTTGTTATATGAGGAATAAGAGGAAAGAAGATGAGGCTTTAATAGCGATGATAGATGTAACAAGATAGTGGTTCAATGTTTACATATAGGTGATTTTGGCTGGTTGGAGTTTCTATAAGTGTGCGGTTGTTTTTACTAGTAAGGAGCAAGGGGAATTTAATGAAAATATAGTTTTGTTGGGAGGATAAAGAAAAGGAATCATATGGTAAGTTTTTTTCTAACACATCCCCAATATTATCATTAAGGTTGATCAAGTTAGGGATGTGGAAAAATTCCCTTATGATTGGTATGCCTTAGTGCCAATGGATTCATCCTTGAGTAGGTGATGAGTCTATTGTTGTCTTAGTTGGTGTGTGTGGACTATGAAACAACTAATGAAATGTGTTTATATAGGGTATTGGGATAGTGGTTTGGATGTTATTGTGGTTGGGTTTAATGTTTTGATGGTTTGCTTTATTGTCAACAATTAGTGACCTATAGAGTTTAGAGGCAAGTAGTGGCCTATTATTGTTTTTTATGTCATGGGTGTTGTCATCATGTTGAATAGTTAGGGTTGGAAGTGTTGTTAGCTACTTAAAATGTGTTATTTTGATCTTCTTAGAGATGCTTCTATTTGGATTCATTATGTTTGAACAAACTGGGGAATAATGTCATTCCAAATAACAAGGTTTCATTCATGTTTCCACTACTCAAAATTAGTACTAAAACCTTTGAATACCTGAGCCGATGTATATAAGTTATTAAATTTAAAGTGGATCGGGAATATTTTATGTGGTGGGTGGTATTTGTATTGTATTGGACGAACTGAATTTATGCTCATTAAAACCCACTAAATTCTTCAAGCTTATTATGTAATATTTCTTTTTTATCTTAGAGTTATTCTTCCACTCTGAAAATATGTGAGGAGGATGAACTAAATTTTATCCTTGTTGGTCAAATTTATTACTTACCCAATATTGGTGATTTAACTCGAAAGGAACTTCTATGTTAAATATGGGTGCAAGGTCAGGTGGTACCAAAAATCATTATAATGAATAACAACCCTGAAAACTAGTTGTTGCAATAACTTAATAAATACACCATTTCAAGTATTAAGTGAATAAGGTACAAACAAATTGTATAGGCTCTACAAAAAATCGTCATATGATTTTAGGAATGTTTGTCTATAACACTAGTGTGAAGAACTATGAGTCATGTGTCAACATGAGTAGCACTAAAATTTGACTCTATTATGATCCCTTAGTAAAATGCATGCAATGTTATCTTAACTCTAAGAGTGATATATGACTCAAGTTTGAAATTACTCTCATGCATAAGATATCCAAGAATAGAGAGAAAATCCCATTTACTTGATTATATAAAATTACCTTTAAGGTAGGGAAATACTGCAACAAACTCATGCTTCATTTCCTTTTAAGGTTGGGTGACCTCTAAATGAGCTAAAATCCAAATACAATAATATTCTATTGATCTAATAAGGAGGGATTTACCCTTATTTATAGGTAATAATAAAACCCTAATCATAACAACCTCCTAAATATCTAGTTGTATTTATTTAATGATGCCACATTACATTTATTTAATACTAACAAACATAGTGGGCCTTATTTAATAACAAAAGACAAAGTGGACCTAGTCCATTTTACATTGAACGACCTCCATAATTATTATTATTATATTGGGCCCTTCTTCCCCCATTAAACACCTAGGAAGGATTTCAACACTTCATCTTCTTAGAAAAACATTTCCCTCAATGTTTTTGTTAGGAAATTATAAGCATAAGCCAAGGTCTCATGGATAAATGTTAACTACAATGTTGACATAAGCTAAGGAACTGGGGTCCCATGCATAAGTGCTAGCCACCATAATGAAGTAATCCAACAATATCCAACATAATTTGGGTCATATGTGTGAGTGCTAACCAATATGATGAAGTAGCTAATGTTTCTTGTGCAATAAACAATTACAATTATGAAGTAATCCAAGAAGTTCATCCATTAATCTAGGTCTTATGTCCAAGAACACATGATGACTCCTTATTAAATATGCCTGAGCTCAATACCTAGTTGACAATGGTGCATTAAAGGCCTAACAAATTAATGTGAATACAAATATATAGATCTGTCAATATCCCAAAAATTGCTCACGTAAATGAACAAATTTGGCTGTGGATTTGTTGACGGTGTTGGTGTAGGTTTTAACTCCGTACAGAAATTACCTGCATACGAATTCTAAAACACAGAAAATAAACAATGCGAGAGCATACCACATAAAACACATATACACAGAGATTTCGCCTGGATCCCAAAATCAGGACTACTAGCTTGATTTTTCATTATATTCCTTTCAATGTTAAAATACATATTTATACACACCAAAGCATCTAATACCATGGACCAAAAACCATAGTGTCCAAAAAACATGTGCAAAAATCATGCACAAAACCATAGGTGGGTCCACTCAACCTAACATAGGGTCCAAAACCAAAATTTTCTGGTGCGCTGCCCCGGACCCCATAAAGTGGGGTTACAGGTACCCCTCAAACCCCCTGTGACCTCCCCCCCTCTAACCCCTGGTTAACTATGTGGGCTAGTCGTGGAAATAATATAACACAACCCAACATTCTCCCACTTGTTGTTTTCTTTCCACAGGGGGCCACAAGAGAGTTTAGTCATTTATC
>APFE031743877.1:0-85658 GCA_000404065.3 Pinus taeda | reverse complement strand
TTCTCTCTGATAGTTCCTGCTTCCACTTGGAGAATGAAGATCTCTTACTCATCCCTGGTTGAAAATGGAGTGGCAAGTGTCAGAGGGGAAAATTCTGGAAGATTCCATGATCTTCCACATCGCATTTTGGTCCCTGCCATTTGTCCATTCCCGACCATCGCACCCTACAGAGGAGAAAAACAGTATGCATCACAGCCTATACATTTGGAAGGTGAAATGCATCGCACCGCCTGCATGGAGCTTTTAGTATGGTCCAGTTTTGACCATTTATGGGCAGTTTTCAGTGGAGAAATTATGGGAGATGATGTAATCAGTTGACCTTGTTCCTTTAGGCAGTGAAGCAACCCTTTTAGGGACTTAAGAGCCCTCAGTTTATGGACATTTGTGATTGGGGTTGAATTGCCCAAAAATGTCTATAACAATATGTTAATAAGAGCTCCTTTTTCCTTGGTATTTTTATGAGTAAATGTGCTTGATATTATGTGGCTTTAATGGTTGTTTCCTCAATAATATATCTTTGGTTATTTGCTAGTTATAAGTATGTTTTATGATAGTTATGATATATGGCTCTCATCATGTTTTGGTTAGTATATGAAATGTTTGTGAATAAATTGCCTAATATATAACAATGCAGCTATTTTGAGGAGATATCGGTCCTATTTGATGATTCTCAGATAAATATAAGACCCATATGCACATATATGTTATTG
Organism: Pinus taeda; assembly: GCA_000404065.3. Taxonomy (NCBI): domain Eukaryota; kingdom Viridiplantae; phylum Streptophyta; class Pinopsida; order Pinales; family Pinaceae; genus Pinus; species Pinus taeda. The sequence goes on along the minus strand of APFE031743877.1, from coordinate 84,948 downwards.
TGACCTGTAGATTACATTTTTTTGATATGTTTGAAGAAATGCTTGTCATGGCTATTAAGGGTTAGATCAAGTCCTTGTTCAAGTGTTTGCATAAATACCATTTTTTTGATATCATTTGTCATTTCTAGAAGTTTCATGAAGTTCTAGGTAGTGGCCTAAGTCCTGATCCTGAAAAAGTGGCACAAAATCTGGGGTCATCGACACAGAACTACTTGAAAAAGGCAATAGTTGCATGGATTCCTTATTGTGGGAGTGACTGGAGGGTCCTAGTCCCATGCATGTAATTCCATGGGAGCGACTGAGGCTCTAGAGTAGTGGAAAAGAAAGTTCTCTCAGCAGTTGGACACTTGAAAGGGTTGGTTGGCTCATGACTTTTCTGCAGCTTCTAAGGAGAGTCAAATTAGTCTTGTCATGTCAATTTCACTTCTTTAACTATACATCAAGAGTTTAATCATATCATAGTAACTCTTTGTCACATGTTTATGCCGGTGGATGTTGGTTGCATATGTGTCCTTGTGATTGTGCTCGATGTGTTTTTTGTGTATGCATGGTGCTAGTCATGGGCGTTGTTGTGATGTCATGTAGAAGTTGATGGTGTTGTTGTCGAAATGTGTTCATCATGAATACATGTTAGTGTTTGTATGTGTTGTGTATACATGTGTATCATACATATGTTTTTATGCATGCATTGTGTCTAGTCAGTCTGTATTTGTGGCATCACACATGGTAACTGGATGATGATTGAGATGATGTCTATATACTATGATGATTATGATTATACATGTATTGTGCTAATTTGATTGATCTTGCAAATGAGATATCCTCCCCTGAACTACACTAAGGTATGTTTTTTTGTTTATGATTTGGCTTATGTGACATGATATACATTGTGGAAAGAGAAGATCAAAGATGACTAGTATGATGGTAGAATACAACTCACGAGATTCTCCCAATACATCATATGAGTAGAATGGTGAGGGATATTCTCCTGACATAGCAGACACTCTGAGAAGTTTGAAAGCAGAAATAAGGAATTGTAAATAATATAATCATTCAATCATTCAATCACAAGAGAGACTTGCTAGGGCACGAGAGAAATAAGCAGAGTCTAATGTGGTGATTCTTAATATCTTGCCAAAGTTGTAGAGACAAGTACTACATAGAGTAAGTCATGGGAAGGAGGATAGGACTAAAGGAGTATCTGGTAGCAGGTCACATGCTGGGAATAGGTTGGATAGAGATGACACGGTCAAAGATGTCATATTATTGGTTACACTTGATAGACGAGGTAGAAGACATGGGATTTACCCTAGTTCTAGTTCAAATAGGTATCATGGTCATCATCATTATCATCCTTACAAGAGTGATAAGGGGTATTTTCCGAATGAGTTTAAGAAAGAAAATGCACCTACATTTTATGGAGAAATGAAGAAGTCACATGATGTTGAAGCATGGTTTATTAGGACAAATAAGTTCTTCAGATTGCATGATTACTCAATGAACATGAAGGCCAACATAGCGACATTCAGTCTTAAAGGTAAAACAGATATTTGGTGGGAAGTGTTAGAAATAATACTGAGAGGGTGGGTGAAACAATATTATGCGATCAATAATTTTTCATTTCCCAAATAGATTTATATATGCTACTTCTATGAAGTGAACGAGCATGTACATGCTATTGTGATTAGTGAAACTAGCGTATACCCAAAGAGCTTGTGATTTAGTTAATTTATCATGTGTTGATCTATAACTAGTGCATCAGTAACTTATTAAATAGTGTAGTAAAAATGGAATAAACCATCACACATAAGCAACACACGTGAACACCAAGATTTAAGGTGGAAACCCAATGTGGGTGAAAACCACCCAATGCTATCATCTCTGTCTTCTTTTAATAATAAGAAAATATATTTACAATCTTGTACTGGTGTAGAATCATACCAATATGTAGGCACCCACCTACAGAAGGCTACAACCTTCTCTTGTTTTCTAGTTTCTACTGGAAGGGAGCTACAACCCCCTAGCTCTTGCACTAGACAATGTGTTTACTAGTACATAGGCGTCGACCTACAAAAGGCTACAACCATCTCTCTTCCTCTAGGGACCACGTTTCATAAATTTTCAGACTTGATGCTCGTGGTACACAACAATATACATGAAGGCCTTGTTTCATCAAATTTTCATACTTGACCCATCATAAACTTTGAAACTCAAATAGCATCAGCCACAATTAGTTAATATCAACAATCATATCACTGTCAGGAGAACATTGAGCTGAACCCAAAAACCTGCATCATCATTTAGAACAAGTTGTAACCTCAAAAATCATGCATCAAAATGTATACGCTACTTTACTGAACCCAACTTTCATGTATACGCTACTTCCTTTAATTAAACCTGTGTATACCTTCAAAACTATTGAAACATAAAACTTTTGAATCAAGTCTATACTAACCAGCAATATACTAAACATCTACTGTCAGTTTACAGATCATTACACAGGCAGTAGCAGAGATCGCCATTCTTACTTATACAATCAATCATTTAGATATAAAACTCCTTAAGCATTCAGTTTTACATTCAGTTCTAAGAAGACTTCATTAATAGACAACAGTAAAACAACAGTACTGATCAAATAGATCAATCATCTCTGAACATCATACTTTTCTTTTACATACGCTACTTGAAAGAGTCGAACCAACATGTATACGCAACATCACCAAGGTGAACCAGTGTACATATATGCAAATATTAACTCATAACTTCCCTGCTATTCCAAAATTCAAACAAACCAAAATCATGACATTCAAAGAATAAAACATGTGTACACAATTAGATATAGCCCAACCAATATCAAATCGTTCAATTATAAGTCATTTTAGGTCTCGTGATATTGATCCAACATTGAATTCAAGGTGCACAAAATATTTCAGATCAAATCACCAATATAGCCCCTGCAACATAAAATAGACTTTAGATAGAAGTATTCCTTAGAAACCCTTTTCACTTGCACACCTTGGCCTTATGATCTTCTCCCCCTTATATAGTTTTAGGTCTTTCTCAATACCTCGAACCAAAACTACTTAGGGCCCATGGTATTCTTAGATGAGATCAAATACTCATTACTCCGCTCAATATTGTGGGTTAATACCATGGTATTGACCCCTGGTATTCTCTACTCTTGAAATTCCTTGATTTTCCAACATGTATGCACTTTTCCTCTTGCGGGAGTGTGTGTATATATATACACGTTTTTTTCTATGGACCTACGTGTATTCGTTGTTTTGACTAAGTGGACCTGCATATACATCTTAAACTGTTTTTCACCATCCTTTACCTTCAACTTCTTCATTTTGATTAGTAGAATCTAGTTCCATCTTCATGTTCTTCTATACCAATGCCCTGTTACATCTAAATGGATCTGTTACATTGTTGGTTTCCTTTCATCAAAACTGAACTGAACTATGGATGAGTTTCCATCAAGGACAACATTTGTATCATAATGCCAATGATATCTTTGTTTGGACTTGATGGCAACCATGTTGGTGTTGATTACTGCAAGCTGTAGAAATTTTTAGAGATAAAAAGCAACACCATAATACTCTCCCCCTTTAACATCAAGGGAAATGGGTAGACCAAGTTATTCTCCCCCTTTGATATACATTATGTTTTCCATGCTCCCCCTGAGTACATGTCGAGTCTGCAAAGATATGATTCAAAAGCATAACATGACTCTATAACTCAACTAAGTGAGTATGAACTCCCTATGACTAATGACTCATACATACATCAATCACCCAACCAAGTGGGGATACACCATATTTGATTCATCCACCCAACTAAGTGGGGATATACCAATTGTTTATACATGACAAAAATACAACAATTATTACATCATCCATCCCAAGCAAAGTGGGGATACAAATAACATCATATGTCCAATAGGACTCATTGAAATATAAACCATGACAGAAGAAGTCATATCAAACCCTACATCTTTACATGACTTATGCAACAAATGATATAAGTATCTGAATCCATAGATGAACTTAGAAACCATGATGCCAACAATGTTGAACGTGTGTGAAGGCTAATGCTCCCCCTGAACCTGTGCTACCTGTGCATTGTCAACAAGTCATTCATCAAGTCATCTTTGTCAGTGATATAAAAATCAATGAACAAATCATATCGTCAGACTATAATCATAAATATCTAACAGAGCACCCATATTAGAGTCTAACCCATTGTTTTCTGTCAGAAAAAACATATACGCTCTTTCAGCCACAGAAACCCACGTTTATACATGACTATACTTCATGAAACCTGCATATAATAACCTTCCTTTGAAAACTATATTTAACAACAGGATGATGCAACAACTACTCCCAGCTTTTGTCTAAGATATTCAAAAGTTTCTCTCGGAAGTGGTTTAGCGAATATATCAGCAACATGTTCTTTGGAGGGAACATACTCCAATTTAACCTTTTGTTCAATCACTTATTCTCGTAGAAAATGGTACTTAATGGGCATGTGGTTGGTCTTGGAGTGCATGACAGGATTTTTTGAAATATTGATGGGACTTGTATTATCACATAGAATGGAGATGGGTGGAGTACATGTGATCTGAATGGCTTGCAATGTTTGCATCATCCAAAGTAGTTGTGTGCAACAAGATGCAGCAGCCACATATTTTGCTTCATTTGTAGATAAGGCAATCGAACTTTTTTTCTTGTGTTGGAAATAATACTGAGAGGGGGGGGGTGAATCAGTATTATCTGGTCAATTATTTTCTTTTTCAAACCCAGAGCATATATGCTACTTCAGTTAGATGAACCCGCGTATATACGCAACTACAGATAAGGAAACCCATGTATACTATGCATATTTATAATTTACTTTATTCTACAGATGTTGATCATTAAGTTATGCACCATAATCATATAAACAGTTGTCAGGAACAATAAAACAGATCAGAAGACAACCACACATAAGAACACAAGATATAAGGTGGAAACCCAATGTGGGTGAAAACCACCTTCTGCAATTCGTCTCTATCTTCTTTTAATTAGAAACTTCCTTTTTTTACAATGATTCTGTACTAGTGCAGTCCTTTACTAGTACGCATGCTGCTACCTACAGAGAGCTACAACCCTCTCTCATTTTCCTGCTTCTCCTAGAAGGGAGCTACAACCCCCTTAGTTCTTGTACTAGTTGAGATACTAGTACGCAGGCTGCTACCTGCAGAAGGCTACAACCTTCTCTTTCTTCCAGGGACCATGTTTCATAAATTTTTAGACTGGATCCACAAATAACATCAATCAAACATCAAGAATTTCTGCATCAAGCAATCACCATTTCACCAGTCAAGACTAAATCAAAATAAATAATTATCTGTCAACTGTACCCAGATCACAGTAACTGTAATCACACCTCAAATTCTAAACCCAGATCACTGCAATAATCAACAGAAGCAGCTAGAACATAAATTGTGAGATGTACGCTACTTCAATATTCAGAAACTTGTGTGCATACGCTTCTGTGTTAAGATCAACCTGCATTTCGTACTTCCAACTCCCTGAAACTACATGTATACGCACCTATGCTAAGATCAACCCGCGCATACGCACTTCCGATTTACAGAACTTGTGTGTATACGCACCTGTGCTAAGATCAACCTGCATATATGCACTTCTGACTTACAGAACCTGCACGTATACGCTCCTTCGCTTCACTGAACCTGCGTACAGATTTATAAAGATAATTTACCCCTTCAAATGTTCAGATATTAGTTTACCCAGATTATCAGATTTATAGATCAAGCAAGTGCCACATAGAACAGATCAAAATCATACAAAGATACTATCAATCAAGCCTTAAGATTTCAACCCATCAAAGGAACTTATCCTTCTCCTTGCACTCAGGTTCCTTCTTCCTTCAGATCCAGATCTGCACCATATCCCAGTTACTGTATTCCAGATCTAGCACTTTATCAGATATTCAATAATTCAGATGATCCCTTGCTAAATGATCTCCTTCCTCTTTTATAGCCTTAGGCCTTTCACAATACCATGGTCCAAAAACCATAACAATTCAATACCATGGACCCAATATTTCGGATCAACACTTATGACGAGATACCATGGCCCAAAACCATAGGTTCAAATACCAAGGACTAAATACCATGGACCAAAAATAAGTTCTCCACATGTGTGCGCTTTTCCTTGCATGAAAGTGCGTCTATATGTGGCTTTGTTTGGACCATCCTATGTATACGCTGTTTTTTTTCATTGAACCTGCGTGTATACGCAGCTTCATCAAAGTGAACCTGTGTATATATCTGTTTCTTCTTTCTGAGTGCCTGAATTATGATCTGTCACCAGAGTGAGTTGTCATCAAGGACAACACCTGTGCCATAATGCCAACATCTTGCTGAACCATAACACTAACCGAGAACCCATCTAGAACGCACCTCCACTAGTGCTCTTTCGATCATCAACATTTCCTACCCAATATGCATCTATATATGCATGAAGAGTAAGGTATGTATCTTTAGGATACCATAGTCAAAGTCCTAAGTTCCTTGAAGATATTTGAAAATTCTTTTGACTGCCTGGAGATGTGATTCCTTTGGATATGCTTGGAACCTTCCAACAATTCCTACTGCATGCATGGTATCAAGTTTGGTACCTGTTAGATAAAGTAAACTTCCAATCATAGATCTATAAGTTGGTTGGTTTACTGCTGGTGATTCATTGTTAGAACTGAGACTACATTCTATTACCATTGGAGTACATACTGGTTTAGAATCTTGCATTCTGTACTTCTTCAAAATCTATTTGAGATATTTGGCTTATGAAAGAAAGATACCATCTTTTGTTTGTTGTACTTGTAGACCAAGAAAATAAGTAAGTTCACCAAGTAAAGACATTTCAAATTCTTGCTGCATTACTGAAGAAAAATTCTTACTCATGGATTCTTTATTGCTACCAAAGATGATATCATCAACATAAACAACAATAATTAGCAGTTTATCATTTTCAACATTTGTGTTTAAATTTCTATCTCCAAAACCTTTTGTGAAACCTTGTTGTTGTAGATATTTATCAAGGCAGAAATACCAAGCCCTTGGATCCTGTTTCAGACCATAGAGATCCTTTTTAAGCTTGCATATGATTTTTGCATCATTTCTAAGAATGAATCCTTCTATCTGTTCAATATAAACTTCTTCTTCTAAATCTCCATTAAGGAAGGCTGATTTTACATCCATTTGATATACTTTGAATTTTTGAAACCTAAAAAGAGAAAGAAACATCCTTCTGGCTTAAAGTCTGGAAACAGGTGAAAAAGTTTCTTCAAAATATACACTTTCTTATGGATCATACCCTTTACGAACAAGTCTGGCCTTGCTTCTAATAACTTCTCCATTTTCATTCAAGTTGTTCTTAAATATCCATTTTGTTCCTATAACATTTTTATCATGAGGTCTAGGAACTAACTCCCAAGTATCATTCTTTTCAATTTGGTCAAGTTATTCATCCGTGTCCTTGACCCAAAATTCATTTTTGCATGCTTCATTTACATTCTAAGGTTCAATGGAGGATAGTAATGCTAGCTAGCTTTAGGTCCCTGTAGGATTTCTTGTTGTCTATACACCAGCCCCCTTTTCTCCTGGAATTTGAGATTCTAGATGATTCTTTTGAACATACCTAGATAGAGTCTTTTCCCTGTCCATTGTATCTTCTTCTAGTGCTTCATTGGTTTCTTCTTCTATATCATTTTGATTTGATGTGGGAAAGCATTCCCCAACTTCCTCACTATCATATTCCTCTGTTGATTTCATTTGTTCCGAATTTTTGCATATTTCGTCAATTACAACATCAATGCTTTCAACAATTTTCCAAAGTCTTTTATTATAACATTTGTATCATTTAATTTTGGATGAATAACCAAGAATAATTCCTTCATCTGCTCTGGGTTCAAACTTACCAAGCTTTTCATCAGTCCTTTTGATGAAACATTTGCTTCTAAACACTCTAAAGTGTTTTACAATAGGAGGCTTACCATACCAAAGTTCATATGGAGTTTGATTTCTATTTATCTGAAAATTTTCTTTGTTGAGAATATTCATGGCAGCAAATGTAGGTGGTGAGCCCTAGTATTGTAGCAATAATGCTGCAACTCCTAGGACTCCCTTCTTTAATTTTATCAACCTAGTAGTTCGTAACAAACTTGGAAGCGATGGTGTTGTATGCACAAGTACTAGCTCTTGCCCCAGCTGTCACTTGGTCAGCTGGCACAAGTCCGCTAGGGGCTTAAGCCAACTTCTATGAGCTCTTAGAAGAAGCTTTTTAACTTATGGATGAAAGCTAACTCAAAGGAGGCTAATCTACTTGCAGAAAGAAGCGAAAAACGGAAAGGAAATGCAAACCCTAGTTTTACCGACTAACCCTACTGGTGCAAGAAAAATGATGAAAGCTACAAAAAGAAATGCCATTGACTCTTAAAAAGGTAAAATGCATGTGACTAAGATACTTCTGAAGTGAAATCTGAAAAGAAACATCTTTTTGTATTTTTGAGTAAGTTGGCAGAATTATTGTGTATGTGCTTTAACTGTTTTTTACTGTGCAGAGGTGGATTGGAGAAAGGAAATGCTTGCACGAGGTTGGGAGGGTTGGAAGAGGTCCTAAGGGGTCCCTAGCACCCTTCCTGAGAGTTTCACAGTGATAGGATCTCAAGAAATTGCTTTCGTGAGCTTCTACAAGAAGTCTACATGGGTTCCACAGGATGTTCTAGAATTTCTACAGGATGTTTTGTAATTTTCTACAGGATGTTCCGAAAAGAGGATTTTGGAGGGTTGATGGAGGAAAAATGGTGGGAAAGTGGAAATGGAGGTTGGATAATGATGTTAAGGGGTCTAGGACCTGGTGGATGAGGCTAAGGAGCAATTGGATTTGTTCGAGGATGGAGGAAGCGATGATGCACAAGAATGTAGAAATTAGGGCAAAGTGGGAAAAGTATGGCAAATGAAGGGTAGGAATCATGGAATAAGGGTTGGAGAAGATTATCAAATGGAGGAAAGGTAGATAGAGAGGTAATACAGGTGCTCTACAAGTTATTTCTCAAACTGAACAAACAAAGACTCAGAAAATCAAGGACCTAGCTACTTTAACCTAATCTGATCTAAATAACAGCAAAGAAAATGAACAACAGTTTATCGTGTGAAATAGCTATGCAAACTAAGAAATCATGAACCTGAGAATGTAAACACAACTAATATCAACTTTTGCAAATGAGAATCTAACGCTAATAATTGCATGATGAAGCAAAGACAGTGTTTTTGGTGGCAGCAAGGACACCTTGGTCCCAGCTCATGGTCCCACTGAGGGAGAGGTGAGATCAGATGTGCTTGATAGCCTTTTTCTGAAGATCTTCTCTGTTATTAACCTATCAAATCAATCTAAACATGAAAATCATTTTTAATCATCAAAAGCAATCTAAATAACAAAACAAGATTTAAATCTAAATAGCATATTTTATTCTAAGAATGCAGCAAAGACACATAAAAGTAAACAAAGGAGGTATTGGGAACTTGAGATGGGCCCAACCCCAAGAGCTACAACCTCCTAAGGAATATTATAGCTGGTGCAAAGCTAGATTCATCTTTATTGCTCAAGAAATAATAGTTACATCAAACACTGTCCACAAGGAAAAGCTTGGAAATGTGCTGAAATGCAGAGCTAAACTACTGCCTAAAAAATGACTGAGATCGAACTACAAACCAGCTAACTTCTGCCTACAAAGTGACTAATTAAAATGAGGCCGTAAGCTTTCTTATTTATACAAATTGAGGACCCCAACAATCCTCCTAAACTTTAGGAATTCGGCTGCCAAAACTTGTAGTTAACAGCAACTTTACGAGTCGTTGCTCGGCTACCCTTGTGATAATCTATTTGGTGGCCATTGAACTCCAAGATGATGGTGGATAATTCGAGGTAACAGCCCATAAATGAAGGGGACACCTTCCTTCAAATCCTCTCCACGAATTTGGTTGCCAAGTGCTCATTTAAACCTTTGATTTTGTTTCCAAATTGACCAAAAAGACTGCTTAAACCACACATTAGACTTGTTGGCATAATGACTAACCCAATTCACTCTATTAGCATAAATATAATCAAAAACATGCAATAAACTAATGAGAATGGTGGATTAAGTCGAATTAGGAGGCTGAATGAGCCCATATAATTATCCATTTTTGGGGCTCATCAGCAGCTTCACCCCAGAAGGTTGCAAGAGTTCTAGATTCATCAAGCATTGCTCGAGCCATTTTTTGAACTATTTTTTTCATTCTTTCCACCACACCATTTTGTTGAGTTCTTGCAATAGAGAATTGCCTCTTTATTCCATGTTGTTCACAAAAGTCAAAAAATTCGTCTAATATGAATTCTCCCCCTCAATCAGATATGAGACATTTTAATTTTCGATCTAATTCATTTTCAACTAACGCTTTGAAGGCTTTAAAATTTTCAAATAATTCATCTTTATGCTTTAGTAGACCTATCCAACACATCCTGGAAAAATCTTCAATAAATAAAATAAATTATTCTTCTCCATGAGGTGACTTTTTCCTTGTTAGTCCGTATAAATCAGTATGGATGAGTTCAAGAGGCTTACTTGTTGATCCTTCTTTTTCATTGAAGTGAACTCTAATTTTATTACCGACTTGACATGGTTTGCATATGGTATTTTCTAGGATGCTAATATCTGGAAGATCATGAACTGCTTTGAGCCTGCATGCTTTTCTTATTTAAGAAAAGCTTAGATGTCCCAATCTTCTATGCGATAGCTAGTTTTCATCGGTTTTTCTTAGATAGAATTATTGTTTTCCTCCTTTAAGTATGTATAAGTTGTTTGGAGTTCTTGTTCTTTTGATCACGGTCTTTCCTATATCAAGCTCACAAACCACACATTTGTTTGATCAAAACACAACTTTCCTTGATTACACATTTTACTGACACTCAACAGGTTAAGCTTTAAACCATCTAAATACATGACATTTCCAACTTTAACCTTTTCTTTCAAGAAGACTGAACCTTTACCTTTAATGACATTTAGAGTGTCATTTCCAAATGAGACATTCTTTTCCTTTTCTAAAGCGTTATATGAATGAAGTTTCTCTTTATCACTTGTCATGTGTTTGGAGCATTCGTTGTCAATGTACCACTGATTTTCTTTTCCTTCTGCATACAGAGTTATGCCACATATTTTTTATTGAGATTCCTTCTTTCTCCATATCTTTGGATTTAATGATGTTTTCTCTTTTTGAAGTGATGGCTGAAATTTGCTCCTGCATTCAGATTCTTCATGACCAAAGTTGTTACAAATTGAAAATTCTATTTCATTTTCAAGAGGAGAAAAGTTATTATAGGAAATTTTCTTGATTCCTATTACACTCCTTTGATTTCATGCTTCTCTAGTCATGATGGTTTTGTAAGAAACACATTGAGCAGCCTTATGCCCAAAGTTTGACATGAAAAACATTGCCCATTAAAGAAGTTTCTGCGATCATAGAATCTTTTGGAATTGTTTACCTGTTGGTTGAATCTTCTACTGATATTCATCCTTGGAGTAAATTGGGTATGATTTAACTTATGAGTAATTTTAGGCCTTTTTTGATGATTGGCATATTGTTCACTAGTCTTTGTTGCATCAAGATAGCTTCTGGTGGAGGTTGACAACTTCTGTGATTAGATGATTCTTCAGTATATCCAAGACATGTCTTTATCAAAGGAGAACGTTGAACTTTTGATGATTTCGTTTAAAGTTTCAAATCCTTTAGCAAATATAATATTAAGATATTTTGTCTTCTCAAGTTCTTTTCTTAGACCCACAATTTCACATTCTAGATTTTCATTGTGTTTTTCTCTTTCAGTGAGTTGGTGTGTCAACGTATCAATGATCATATTCTTTTCTTCTAAACAGATTTTGATTTTAGTAATTTCTTCAAGAAAGTCTTCCTCTTCTAAGGCATCCAAAAAATAATCATTGTCATAAGCCATGAGTAGTCCATAACCTTGGTCAATTTCATCTTCATCACTCTTGGATAAGCCATCACTATCTTTATGCGTATAATAACTCCTTTTATTTACAACCTGCTTTCTATTTCCTTTTGCATATTCCTTTCCTTTTTCATATTTATCTTTAAGATGACATTTGGCAGCATAATGGCCGACTCCACCACAAGCAAAGCATTTTAAAGGTAGCTTACCTCAGAATCTCCTAGAACCCTGTTGAAGCTTCTTGACAAAATTTACCTCATCTTCTTCTTCTGAAATGTGTTCTGATTCATTGTGCACTTCCTTTTCTTTTCCCTTTGCTAGCGCTTAAAAAGTGACTTCTCTCATATCTGATGTACCTCCTTTTCTCATTTCAAAGGTAATTATGATTCCATGGAGTTAAGTCATAGTAATAGTTTGAGGATCATGTTTTTCTTCTATGGCAGACACTTCTGACTCAAATTTTGAAGACAAAGATCTCAAAACTTCCTCAACTGAAGTAGATTCCTTTATCTCTTCACCCTGATTCTTCATACAATTAACAGTCTCATCTATATGTAAAAAGTAACCAGCAACACTCTCATCACTATGCATCTTAAGAGTTTCATACTGAACTCTGAGAGTTTGAAGCTTAGCACGTTTTACCTAAGAGTCTCCTTCATAGTTTCGAATGATTTTGTCCCATATCTTTTTGGTTGTCTTGAGCTGCATGACTTCGAAAAATTCTGATTCTGACAGACTTCCTAATAATGTATTGATAGGTTTGGCATTGGTTTCATATAACTTCTTACGTGTAGAGTCTGTAGGAATTGCTGCTAGAAATTGATATCCTCCTTCCACAATTTCCCAAACATCAGCTCCAAGCGATTGTAGATAGGCATTGGTTCTTATTTTCCAATATACTAAGTTGCTCCCATTGAATATTGGTGGTCTAATGGATCCCATGCCTTCATGATTATTCATCTTGAAAGATCTTCCTTCAAGCAATCAAGCTTCTTCTGAAGGACCTGCTCTGATACCAATTGTTGGAAATAATACTCAGGGGGGGTGAATCAGTATTATCATATCAATAATTTTTCATTTACCAAATAGATTTATATACGCTACTTCTGTGAAGTGAACGAGCATGTACACGCTATTGCGATTAGTGAAACCAGCATATACCCAGAGAACTTGTGATTTAGCTAATTTATCATGTGTTGATCTATAACTAGTGCATCAGTAACTTATTAAATAGTGCAGTAAAAATAGAATAAACCATCACAAATAAGCAATACACATGAACACCAAGATTTAAGGTGGAAACCCAATGTGGGTGAAAACCACCTGCTACTATCATCTCTGTCTTCTTTTAATAATAAGAAAACATGTTTATAATCTTGTACTAGTGCACACTCATACCACTACGTAGGCACCCACCTACAGAAGGCTACAACCTTCTCTCGTTTTTCAACTTCTACTGGAAGGGAGCTACAACCTCATAGCTCTTGTACTAGCCAATGTGTTTACTAGTACATAGGCACCCACCTACAGAAAGCTACGATCTTCTCTCTTCCTCCAAGGACCATGTTTCATAAATTTTCAGACTTGATGCTCTTGGTACACAACAATACACATGAAGGCTTCCATTCATCAAATTTTCATATTGGACCCATCATAAACTTTGAAACTCAAACTGCATCAACCAACAATTAGTTAATCTAAACAATCAGATCACTGTCACCAGAACACTGAGTTGAACCTAGAAACCTGCATCATCATTCATAACAAGCTGCAACCTCAAAAATCATGCATTAGAATGTATACTCTACTTTACTAAACCCAACCTGCATGTATACGCTACTTCCTTTAATAAAACCTTTGTATACCTTCAAAACTATTGAAACATAAAACTTCTGAATCAAGTCTATACCAACTAGCAATATACTGAACATGTACTATCAGTTTACAGAACCTTAAAAAAGTAGTAGCAAAGATCACCCTTCTCACTTATACAATCAATCAACCAAATATCAAACCCCTTATGCATTCAGTTTTACATTCAGATTTAAGAAGAATTCACTGACAGATAGTAGTAAAACAACAATACTGATCAAATAGATCAATCATCTCTAAACAACATACTTTTATTTTGCATATGCTACTTGAAAGAGACGTCAGTGTGTATACATAACTTCACCAAGGCGAACCAGTTTACAGATCTACAAATATTAACTCATATCTTCACTGCTATTTTGGACTTTAGAAAAACCCAGATCATTACATTCAAAGAATAAAATAGGTGTACACAATTATATCTGGCCCAACCAATATCAGATCATTCAATGATAAGTCATTTCAGGTGACATGATCCTGATCCAACATTAAATTCAAGGTGCACAAAATATTTTAGATCAAATCACCAACATAGCCCCTGCAACATAAAATATACTTCAGATATAAGAATTCCTTAGAAACCCTTTTCACTTGCACACCTTGGCCTTATGATCTTCTCCTCCTTATATAGTTTTAGGCCTTTCTCAATACCTTGGACCAAAACCACTTAGGACTTGTGGTATTCTTGGATGGGATCAAATAGTCATTACTCCACTCAATATTGTGGGATAACACCATGGTATTGACCCCTGGTATTATCTACTCTTAAAATTCCTTGATTTTCCAATCTGTATGTGTGTTTCCTCTTGTGGGAGTGTCTGTATACGTATACGCACTTTTTGTTCTATGGACCTGTGTGTATACATTGTTTTGATTAAGTCAACCTGTGTATACATCTTAAACTACTTTTCACCATCCTTTACCTTCAACTTCTTCATTATTATTAGTAGACTTCAGTTCCATCTTCCTGTTCTTTTGTATCAATGCCCTGCTACATCTAAATGGATCAGTTACAATGTGGGTTGCCTTACATCAAAATTGAACTGACCTGTGAGTGAGTTGCCATCAAGGACAACACTTGTATCATAATTCCAACATGTAAAGAATTTCATAGGTATTCATGAAAAGGATTTTACTTGGAGTGACTTTGAGAGAATACTTGGGAAGAAGTATCTATCATAGAGATACTATGATGACAGGGAAAAAGAATTATATGCATTGAAGATGGGATCTATGGCCGATGAGGAGTACACTAGCAGATTCTTGGAGTCATTGAGGTATGTGCCTTATTTGGAGGAAAAAGTGAAGATTTATAAATTCATCAATGGGTTGTCATTAGCATTCAAAGACAAGATTGAGTTTGATGAGCCTAGATTTTTGGAGGGGGCCATACGGAAGCTAAAGAATTGTTATAAGAAATCAAACCGTAGATATGAAAATAAGGAGGACTAGAAAGGTAATGATAATAATAAAGGAAAATGGGATAAGAAGTGAAAAATACCTTGGGGCACAGGTGTTAGAAAATTATATATTACAAAGCAATGGAACACATAAAATATTGCAAAAACACAAACACAGAAAATGCATAAAAGAAGAGAGAGACACAAATATATGTGGTTCACCCAATTTGGGCTACGTCCATGGAGAAACAGCCAGTACTTCCTTTTATATTATCCAGCAAAATGAAGAGGTGCAACCTACATCCAATCCGTTGTAATTTCCTCTTCGCTCTCACACAATCTCCTCTCTCTTTCTCACTCAAAATACACATATACATAGTTGCAATACAATTCCCTCATATATAGCGAGGGGTTTCCTTCTTTGGGACTAAAAACCCTAAATTAAACATAACTTCTACTGTTAGATCATCTGCCTAATGAACAACTTAGATTTTACAATATTTTACAAGGAAATTTTTCATCTATTTTTAGCTTTGGGTGGGAGGCTCATAAAAATCGTTTTTGCCCCAATGGGCGGCATTGCCACCCCATTATGAATTGGGGTCCAATACGATGATACCTCTGAATAAATAAGATAATCAGGCTCCACACCCAACAACAGATAAAAATGAAATTGCAACACCACCTAAGAAGTTCAATGCATCTGATAGAGGATAGGGATGTCAATATGAGGAGTAGAACAAGGGTGATGATAGGAAACCGTTACAGTGTTGGACTTGTGGTGGAAAGCATCACAGGAGATATTATCCATAACATTAGGGTACTATACCATAGATATATAGTGATCAGGAGGCATAAAGAGTGGGGGACGTTGAACAGAGTATTCCTCATATTTATACAGCGTTGGATAACAGGCAGGCAGATCACTGGGTGTATATTATTGAGATGGACAGTAAGCTTTGTAATCACGTTGTTTCTATGTTAATTGACCTTGTTTCTAATTATAGTTATGTTAATCCTAACCTAGTGGATAAGTTTGGTTTGAGTAAAGAATTGCATGCATAATCTTGGTTAGTGTAGTTGGCTACAAGTACAATTAAGAGAGTTCATCACTGGATAAGAGATATGCATTTGAGTTGAGTGGTATGCTTACATCAGCACATCTGAATTTACTTCCATTGGGATCATATAGTATGTTGTTGGGTATGGACTAGTTGTATCTTCATAGGACTAAGGTGGACCATTATGAAAATGCCATTCAGTGCTTGGATGACAATGGGGAATAGAGGACCTTGCAGGGTAAGAAGAAGGCAACCTCGGTTAGAATGGTGACAGCTATGCAAGAAAAGCACAACCATAGGAAAGGGTGTGTGTTATTCACAATGCATATTTCCATAGACAAAGATAAGGAATTTGACGATGTGAATGTCTTGAGAAGGTACCTAGTTTTACAGCAGTTTTAGGATGTGTTTTTAGTAAAGATCTCAGAATTTTTGCCTCACAAGGAAGTGGAATTTTCTATTGAGTTGGTACCAGGGGAAGCACCAACATCAAAGGCACCTTACAGGATGAGCACATTGTAGTTGGTGGAGTTTAAGTTGTAATTGAAGGAAAATCCTAACAAGGGATACATTAGGATAAGTGTGTCACCTTGGGGTGCACCGGTGTTGTTTGTGAAGAAAAAGGATGGTACTCTCAGGTTATGCATTGAATACAGGAAGTTGAAAAAGGTGATGATCAAGAGCATGTACCCAGTCTAAGGATTGATTATTTGTTTTATTATTTGAATGGAGAAGTAGTGTTCTTAAATATTGATCTGAGATCAGGATATCACCAGGTACGCATTAAGGAAGAGGACATCTACAAGACTGCTTTCTAGACCAGGTATGGGCATTATGAGTTGTTGTAGGTCCATTTGGTTTAACTAATGCTCCAGGTAATTTTATGTTGTTGATGAATAGTGTGTTGCATCCTTTTCTGGATAAGTTTTTTATTGTATTCATTGATGATATATTTCTATATTCTACGAATGAGGAAGAACATGTAGAACATTTAGTTGCAGTATTAAGATTGTTGAGAGAGCTTCAGTTGTATGCTAAGCTCAGTAAATGCAGTTTCTTTCAGACATAGGTACACTTTCTGGGGCATGTGGTTTCCAAGGAAGGAATAGTAGTGGATCTAGAAAAGATAAGGGCTATCATGGAGTGGGTAGCTCCTAGGAATGTGGATGAGTTAAATCATTCATGGGATTAGCAAGTTATCATAGGAACTTCTCTTGGATTGCCTATCCCATTACATTGTTGCAAAGGAAAGGTAAGAAATTTCAATGGATAGAGGAATGTGCAACCAATTTTGAGTAGTTGAAGTAGTTGTTGAAAAATGCTACAGTTCTAAAGATTGCAGATCTAGACAAAGAGTTTGTGGTATGTACAGATGCTTGTAAGAGAGGACTTGGTGGAGTCCTAATGTAGCAAGGATAGGTAGTATGATATGAATCAAGGAAACTTAATGAGCATGAGCACAATTAATCAACACATGATCTTGAGTTGGCAGCGATCATCCATGCATTGAAGATGTGGAGACATTATCTTCTTGGCAGGTAGTTCATCTTGATGAGAGATCAAAGTGGATTAAGGTATCTATTTGAAAAACCAAATCTAAATTCTAGGCAAGCCAGATGGTTGGCCACAATCAGTGAGTTTGACTTTGAGATCAGGTACATTAAAGATAAAGAGAACAGGGATGCATATGCTCCTAGCAGGAGGATACAGGTGAATCATATAGCAGCTATGAGCTCCTATGGGACAGATTTACAGGATTGGATCTTGCAAGAAGGTCAAGAGGATGACAGGTATAAGGATCTTATGCATAGGTTATAGCAGGGTACAGGTGATAAGGATGTGGAATACTGGTCATATTTAGGGACGGGATATATGTATCGAATAACATCTAGCTCAAGAAGCTTATCTTGAGGGAATTTCATGCTAATCCATATTCATATCACCCAAGATATCAGAAGGCATTGACAATGGTGAAGAAGTTCTATTATTTGGTGAACTTGAAGAAAGAAGTGGCAGAGTTTGTGGTTGGGTGCCTCAATTGTCAACAACTAAAATCAGAATCTAAGCATCCAGGTGGTCTACTAGTGCCAATTATAATTCCAAAGTGGAAATGGGAGGTTATTTCCATGGACTTCATTACAGTTTTGTCAAAGACATCTAGACAACATGATTCTATCATGGTTGTGGTTGACAGGTTGACAAAGTTTGTGCACTTAATTCCAGTGAAGTCTACATATTCAGCTAATGATGTAGCATAGGTCTTCATCAGAGATGTAGTGAGGTTGCACAGTGTACCAAAGATAATTGTGTCAAGTAGGGATTCCAAGTTCACTTTTAGATTCTAGAAAGAGTTAATTGTTGGTATGGGGATAGAGTTGGCCTTTAACACAGCTTATTATCCATAGAAGGATGGACATATAGAGAGGGTCAACAGGATATTGGAGGACATGCTAAGTATGTATGTGATGCATCAACAACGTAGATGGGAAGAGTAACTTTCATTGGTTGAGTTTGCTTACAACAATGGGTATCGGAATCTTTGAATATGAGTTTGTTTGAGGCACTATATTGGTGGAGTTTTAATAATATCATCAATAGGAGTGATCTAGTGAATAGGGTGTTGATTGGACCAAACATGTTGGCAAAGATGGAGCAGGGAATGCAGGTAATCAAGAAGAATCTGAAGGCAACATAGGACAGACTAAAAATTTATGCAGATCAAAAGAATTTTTTTGAGTTTCAGGTTAGGGAACAAGTGTATTTGTGCATAAACCCCAAGAAGAGCTCATTGAGGATTGGGTCATGTGCTAATATGGCACCTCAGTTTTGTGAATGTTTCAATATTCTTGAGAGGATTGGACTAGTAGCCTATCGACTTGCACTACCTCCGACAATGAAAGTCCATGATGTTTTCCATATTTCATTTCTTAAGAAGTATGTTAAAGATGTTGATCGTGTGATTGATTGGGATATATTACAAGTGGAACCAGAAGGATAAATCCAATCAGAACCTTAGTGCATTTTTCATAGAAATATTCTCATGCTCTAAAACTAAGAAATTGAGCAGGTTAAAGATCAATGGGAGCACTTTGGGCCTGATAAAGCTACTTGGGAGATGGTTGATCAAATGTGGGCTATGTATCCTTATCTATTCACTTGTTGAGTGAATTTTTTTGGAATATGTTTTGATGTGATGCTTTGTTACATGTGTATATATGTATATGGATGTAAATATCACCATGAGTTGTGTTATAAAGCTCCAATAAGTGATATGGTTTTCATGTCGTTATGATTGTCATGTTGGTTATGTTGGTTTGCTTCTCAACAAGTTGATCATTGTAAATAATACAACAAGCTAAGTTATAAAGCTCCATGGGTAGCATGTTTTTATTTTCATTAGTCTTGTTGGTCATAGGTGTCATTGAACATTGAGGATGGTTTTCCCCTGGGGGGGGGGGTTCTGTAACAACCTTGGTTAAACATCCATGTAATAAAGTTAATAAAGGAAAAATTATAACCAAGGTCATGGGACACGTATTCCAAGATGAATGTTGGGAAAAAATATAATGACGAGGATCACTTGTGATTAATTAATGGTTATGGAAATTAGCAAAGGAAAATGGCAAAGGATTTAGAAAGGCATGATGAATTTATTGGCATTTTATTTATGAAAATAAATGAAATTAGGAGAAAAGGAAGGTGAAAGGTCATAAGTTGCATGTCAAGAGGAAAATCAAGGAAAATAATGGAAAATTGAAGAAATTAGAGGCCTCATTAACAAAAAGGCTTCTGAGGATCAGTTGACATATTTTTTGTCAATTCAGGTTTGGAGCTCTCTCTCTCTACTCGCTCTCTCATACTCTTTGATACTTAGAATTTTCTTGGAGAACCCTTCGAGGAGTTTGGCATATTTGGGATTTGGAGGAAGAAGGAAAAAGAAGAGCAGGAAATCACAAGAGGACATCGGAATCAGAAGCTACAGTGGTTTTTTCTTATAGGTACTGAGTTACATGTATGATTTCCTTACTAGTTTTGGCATGCATGGCATATGCATGTGGTTTCTTGGTTATGATCTATCATTGGCATGGACGATTTCTTAGATTGATGGTGGCTTTTCCTCGCCTTTCCATTTCATGGGTACCCATGGTGGTGTGGGTTTCTCTCCTCTTGTTTTCTGGTTGGTTCTTATGTTCCTTATGGTTGTGGGTTGAGTTACTAGTTCTTGGAGCCTTGGTTGGACAAACGCTTTGGAAGCCCTGTAACAGCTTGAATTGAGTTACTAGTCATGGAAGCCTTGGTTGGAAAAATGCTCTGGAGCCCTTGGTTGGTTTAATTATTAGTCCTAGAAGTCCTGGTTGAAAAAATGCTTTGGAGCATGGCAGTAGTTGTGGGTTGAGTTACTAGTCCTAGAAGCCTTGGTTGGAAAAAACATTCTAGAGCCCTTGACAACTTGCGTAGAGACGATCTGTTGATGGTTAGTGATGTCCAACAATGAGGTGGAATAATTGGTTGAGGGTTGAGGTGGTTTTGTCTCTAGAAGCCCTGCTTTGGTTGTGTTTGATTTGTTTCATGAGATCCCACATTCATGCTTGGAATATGGCATGTGGGTGATTGGATGAAAGAGAGATTTGGTTCAGCCCAATCTATGGTCGAGTGGTACGTGGAAGTCCCTGACTTAGTCATATTTTCATATGTTAATAAGACCTCCTTTTTCCTTGGTATTTTCATGATTAAATTTGCTTGATATTATGTCACTTTAATGGTTGTTTCCTCATTGATATATCTTTGGTTATTTGTTGGTTATAAGTATGTTTTATCACAATTATGATATATGGCTCTCATCATGTTTTGGTTAGTATATGAAATGTTAGTGAATAAGTGACATAAAATATAGAAATGAAGCTATTGTGAGGAGATATCATTCCTATTTAATGAATCTCAGATAAGTATGAGACCCCTATGCTCTGATATGTTATTATGACTTGTAGATTAAATTTTTTTGATATGTTTGATGAAATGTCTATCATGGCTAGTAGGAGTCAAATCAATTCCTTGTTCAAGAATTTGCATTAGTACCCCTGTTTTGATGTTATTTGTCATTTCTAGAAGTTTCATGAATTTCTGGGTAGCGGATTGATTCCTAGCCCTGAAAAGTGGCATAGACTCTGGGGTCGTTGGCAAAAAATTTCTTGAAAAAATCCACAGTAAAATGGATTTCTTGTTGTGGGAGTGACTGGAGGGTCCAATTCTCATGCATGACTTTCCATGGGAGTGGTTGAGGCTCTAGGGTAGTGAAAAAGTAATTTCTCTCAGGGATTGGACACCTAAAGGGGTTGCTTGGCTCCTGAAGGTTTTGTATCTTCTGAGGAGGGTTAGATTGGTATTGTCATGTCAATTCCACTTCCTTAACTGTACATTGGGAGTTGAATCATATCATAGTAAATCTTCGTCAAATTTTTATCTCGATGGACTAATTAGCTTGGGTAAATGTAGGAGGAGGGTGTTATAATGCCAAAATAACAAAGGACAAAAAATCAAGCCTTCGAGGTGTTCTCATGCACTCAAGGAATGCATAGCTCTTTGTGGTGAAGGAGTGCGCTCAAGAGGAAAACTGGTCTATTTTTGGCACAGTTTTTAGAGTTGATCAGGCTTTAGGTTCCAGAAGTGTGCTCTACCAAAGGGAAGCTTCAATAAAAGGTTTAACATCAATATTTCATGATAGAAATGAGAATAAGAAGGATATACAATCTTTTATGGATGTGGTCACAATCATGGTTAGAATGTGAAGGGTCAAGGAACATGCATAGTTTCAGCATGTGACAGCAAATCAATACTTGCAGAGACAAGATTGAATAGAAATGCCTGTAAATAAACTAAAAAACAAAGAAATGTTAGCAAGGAAATCAAGATCGACAGTAAAATCATGAAAGGCAGTGAATAGATTCAACATGCAAAACTTACTTGTAACGCGGGTCAATGAAGAGTTTCTTGATCCACAGATGTGTCCCCAACCCATATGAGAATGATTATGAAGATGAATGATTAACTAGGTTAATTTAAAAGAGATTACATGCATGATCTCCACTTTTTGACAATTTAATGAGTTAGATGAAGGAAGTTATGTGGGATCCTTTTTCTAGGAGTGTGCCCACATACAACAAGGAATCTCATTCATGCATTTAAGAAGGATGTATGTCTTCAGCACGAAGGAATGCACTCAAGGAGGGAACACTTGTTAAGCATGAAGGTGTGCACTCAAGGAGGGCACAATTCTTCAGCCCAAAGGACTACGATCAACATGAGCATGTCTTCATGATCTTGAAGTGTGATTTTTCCTTTAAAGGGCACTTTTATTGATTTTTTTTTCTTTTGTGTTCTTTTGAGTGTTTTTTGAGTGTGTGAATGGTGAAAAGGATAGTTTCTAAGTCAAGAAAAGTCACGAGTCCACCTAACCATGAATAAGATAACATGAGCACTTCTAAGGGTTACGTGAAGACACTTAGGAAGCATTGACTTAAGAGGATGTGACATTAGGAGAAAACACACAAATAACAAATCAAACAAAGTGACAACACTAAGGGGCTTGAAATGACAATTGATATGGGCTCCAAAATTGACTTAGGAAAAAATATTGGAGGGTCATTGTCGATACGACAACACTTGGTAACACACTAGGAGAACCCAACTTCTCTGAAATGGTTTCATTTTATGCATGAAGTCTCAAATCTCCAGGAAGTATTGATTCAAACAGTGAGTTACCTTAGCTCCCCACTCTTACCCAATTAAAGATATAGTCTTCCACGTTCCATTACTTGACATAACACAAAATAAAGTAAGCCATATCATTATATTGTCATTGTAAGTAAGGGTAATATATCACGGTGAGTTAAAAATAATCATAGTATGAGTTTTACATATTTGGCATGGCTCCATTATTAGTAGGCCTAGACAGTACCCCAACAAAGTCGCTTCAAGAACACAGGTGTTGCTTCAGTGCCAATGAGCCTGGACAATACCTTGTTGAAGTCACTTGCAGCATCTCTCTGTACAAGAAGCCTTTCTCTCCACTTCACCTTTTATTTTTATTTCTTTTCTTTTCATGGGACTGTGCATAAGCACTTATTATTTTTCAATGGGTGAAAAAGGGATCCTGACTTATTGAGAGAAGAATAGGTTGCTCCTTTAGAGATAGGTTTAAGACCTATAATGCTTTGATCACTAAAAAATTCCCCCTTATCTTACTCTACTCAGATAGGTAAGAAAGAACACATTATTGATAAACAGGAACGAGATCAGGAATGGAAATCCTAAATAGATACAGGATTCATGGTTTTCTTATAGCTTCCCAGCTGAAAGATCATATTTTCCATTGAAAAATCATCAACTTGAAAGATGTAAACCAAATCAAGGAAGAGAGTAACAGATAAGCCAAAGGTTGTATGTTACCACAACTTTCCTTCCACAAAACATTAGCCACATCATCTTGAAGCTCAAAACTAGCATTATTCAAAGACTAATGAAAGAAAAAGAAGAAAAGGGGATGATAAAATGTTGGGATGGGTTCCCCTAGGTCAATTTTGGGGCAAAAGCCCAAGCTTTGATATAAAAAGATGTAAATTCTTTGCAAATTGTGGTCACGGAGCGTGTAGGTAGTTAAGAGTCAAAAAAGGTTTTTACCTTCCTTTGTGTAATCTTGAGTCAGTTTTTGAAGATCTACCCATGGTCTATGGACCATGGGATTATATAAATAGGAGTGCCTTAAAAAGTCTAAGGCATAATCTATAATGATGAATGTAATGGGTCGATAGAAGGAAGATTGAGATAGGAGTCTTAGAGGAGGAAAAGGCTCTGTAGCTAAGTGTGCAAAGGCCTAGAGTTGTGTCCACAGTTGAGTGCACGGACCCCTACAATAGAGTGCACAGGGAATTTTTGATTGTGTAAGCCTTTACTAAATTTCTATAAAGAATATTGTTGCAAAAATTCTTTTGTTTAATCTCTTTACTTTTGTCATGTATGAATGTGATATATTCTATGATGAATAATGTCTTTATCAAATAATGATGTATTGATGCGTGAATTTACTTTATCTATCTTATTATATGAAAGAAATTAATGTTTAGTGATCACGCAAAGATCATAACACTTTCTGTTAAAGTTATTGAACACTTAGGTAGATCTGAGTAAATATTAATCTAAGGAGAATCTATGGTGTGCATAAGTAGATAATTTACCTATTTAGGGTCCGCAAAATCCAGTCGTAGACCTTCACAGAGGTTTAGAGGTTGATTAAGGGAAGTTACGTTTATAAGCCGTAAGGGCTTAGAGATCTAGGTGAAGGAAGATTTAGGTCACAAAACGACATCCCACTGATCTTTGGGTGGAAAAACCTAGTTCCATCATCCCCCCATACTACTTTGGGTGAGACTTCAATCTGCGCACCATGGATGGATGTCGAAAGGGCTAGTAGTGTATGGATTTGTTTGGCGCAACTAACTCTGAACCTAAGTCAGGACCTCCCTAAGCTAACAAATGGTTATGTTGACGGGATCGAGATCTGGATAAAGAGATGTGTGATGTCGCATCACTGGAATCCAACCAAGAAGTAAATTGAAAAGTGGTTGGGCAAAAATATCCATGAATTTGGGGTGTAGGAAAATAGGAATCTGTGCCTGACAAAAGAATAGTGGTTGGACAGATATTTGTACACAGAAATACATGAAATTTTCTTCTGCACCTTCCGGATTGAACTATATGAGTGGATAGCTAAATTGGAAAATGGCCAAGGAAGGTGGATGCTTGATGGTCCAATAGTGTGGACTCCAGAGCTAGTGTGAAGTTGGAAGCCTCTGAAGATAGGATCATGTGCATTGTTGACCACTAGCTTGATTAGGTTATAGGAGGATTTGTTACAAAATTTGTGGTTGACACCTCAGTTAGTTACAGCGAAGCAGAGCATGCTTCTTAAAAGGACCGCGAGGTAAGTATCTAAGATCTTTGAATACTTGGATTAAGATTTTGTTGTGTGAGAAATGGGTTATGCCACTGCCTTGATGTTCGGAGCTACGCGAAGTGGGAATCTCTTCATTGATAGGGGAAGAACAGACCCTCAATATAGCCGGCTGATTGGACCTCCTATGAGTGATGACGAGGGAGTAGCATAGGCTTCACCACAGAGTGTTGTCTAGTTGATAAGACAAGGTTTTCCATGGATACCATCCATGCCATCTCCACCTTCACCCCCATAACATACACCACCACCACCACCGCTGCCATTTAACATGTCGAATACCATGAAGTTGCAAGTTTTCAAGGGCTTAGGAAGTGAGGATCTAGATTCATTTTGGTTTGTTATGGAGGTTGTGTGGACAACACAATAGATTACAGATGATAATATAAAGAAGGCGTAGTTGGTTACTGCTCTGTAGGATCACGCACTGACATGGTACGTTAAGCACTACATTGATAATCCATTGGCATCATTAGCAGACACTCAAACCACTTTTAACAAGGAATTCGGTAAGCCTAAGTCTGCCTCGCAATTGGTAATTATATTTAAGGAAATCATGATGAGGCCCAGTGAAATGCCCTGGGAGCTAGATCAAAGGCTAAAGTGTGGGATTCGTGAAGCTAATATGACTCTCACAAATAGTCAGCATTGTGATTGGTTTATAGTCACGCTCCTACCCCACCTAAGGATTGCTTTATTGCAGCAAAAGATAGGAACTCAGGATGAAGCTCTGAAAATCATGATGAGATTGCATGAAACACCTATTCAAGACACGTCTTTGTGAGTCCTACAAATTCACTCACAACTGCAGAACCTCTGTTGGGAATTATAGAGCTTGAAAAAAGAAAAGGGGTCTAGGATAGAGGTGCACGAAGAAGTCTAGTGCCTCAAGTGTAAGAGCCAGGGGCATGATAAGGATCATTTCCCTATCTTCACGAATTATATCTCGAGGGGTGGGTGATGCCCCTGAGGCAGGAAGCTCCAGCAGGACCAAGTATAGGGCCCGCACTATGGTGCGCTATTTTTCAGGTGGTTGGAAAACATAACAGATAATTGTCATTTGCTACAAAAACTTGTGCAGACACCACAACAATTGTTCTGTGATTTCTGCAAATCGATGGACCATGATGAGTGCCATTGCTGTAGCTATGAACTAATGATGGAGAGGATGCCTACATATTGAATGCAAGAAAAAAATTGGCCTCCAGATCAGGGCACTGGGGGAGCATGTAGAGGATATCATGGGTGCGGACGAGGCCGACGAGGAGTAGGACCTGGTAGAGGTCATGGACAGGTCATTTGCTATAATTACAGAGCACCAGGGTACTACATACAGGAGTGTATGAGTTAGACGTGCCCGTCATGTCAATCCTGCACTCAGTTTGACCATATATTAGAAGAATTCCCTGTGTTGATATCTAATATGTAGGAGAAGAAGGTTTAGCCTTAGCATCCTACCCAAAAATTACAGATGATGAAGATCGAGCCCCGCGAGGAAGATCCAAATGTGAATATCGTGCTATGAAGTGGAATAACAACTCGTGATGATAAATGAAAACAACCTGAATAAAGTGGGTGGGTCCACAAGGGCCCAGAAAAGGAGGTTGGGTTTGATCTCAAGTGCGTGAAGGAAATGTTTAAGGAGGCGAAGAAAATCTTCACTGAGGCCTTTATCTTAGGAAGTCAGGACAAAATGCCAACAATCAGCACACATATAGAGGTTGACCCCTTTGTTCTTACCACCTTCCTGGAGACTTGTATGAAAATATTGCGCGATAGAAAGGCTCTGAAAGGGCTACAAGAATTGATAAACAAGTGTGCTGGTAATGAAAACGCTCCTGAAGGACACTACGTAGTCAGAAATATTGGCAAACATAAGACAGGAATAGGGCACGAGATGAGGCTCACAATGCAAATAAGAGACTATGAGATGGACCAGGTTATTCTAGATCTAGGATCTGATGCGAACGTTTTTCCTAAACAAACATGGGAAAGAATGGAGAGACCTACATTGCAGTGGTATAATTCAATTGAGGATGGCAAACCAGTAGAATATTATCCCTATGGGATGATTACGTGGAGTAATCGTAGATATAGAAGGTGCGAGCACACTGGTCGATTTTGAAGTGATACAGAATGTTGATGACAACAATCCATACACCGTGCTCCTAAGAATTGATTGGCCTATCGACATGAATGGGGTCATCAATTTGAAGAAGCAGAAAATTTCGTTTGAAAGGAAATCACTCCACATTATAGTACCATTTGGACCCTACAGAAGGACCGTGCTATACTGAATTGGTCTGCAACTATGAGGAAAGTGATGATGATTTGGATCAGATCTATAAAATAACAATACGAGACCAAGACAAGGTTAATCCAAAAACTAATGGATGGATTGCATGGGACTGCGAAAGTTCCTGTACCTTAGACTCAGATGAAGAATTGGAGCATTGGCATAATAGGTTGCATGAAGTATCTATGATGCAGTGCAATATGATGACTAGATCACTGCACTGTGTGTCCTCGGAGGTAATAAATTTACCTTATTACAATGGTTTAACTGATGTAGATAATTTTTTGGATGATTTTGAAAGAGAAGTCTCAGAGGGTCATCGTTTTTAGGCTCCAGATTTGGCTCTGCGCGCTACATCTGCTTGATGGTGGGGTACGCACAAGGATAGATTTGACAAATGGCACGATTATAGGAGGATGATGAGGATGTGATTTGGTCATCCTAAAGTGTGTTTAACTGAGAAATATGATGGGAGGAATAATTTGCACGATCATTTAGCAAAGTGGACTAAATTCTATGGAACAGAGCCGCAGCTAGAGTGGGTGCACTTATTCTGTCACACTCTGCATATAATCCCAATGAATTGGTACCTGCAAGTAGAGCTCCACCATGGCACCACAGAGTGGGATATGTTAAGGGAAGTATTTTTGATGAACTTTAGTTTTGAAGGTGGATTCGAAAGCATTGATGAGGCACTGCAGGAGATTAAGGCAACGATATTTAGAATTATACAGGATCTTTTGGAATTGGTTCATCCAGATTGGAGCACCTAGTTGCGCCATGCACTGGAATGCTATAATGTGACTACTAAAGGGGAGGAAAATGATCCAAGGAATATCAATATCCCATAAACGGAAGGCCACTGCGAGGTCTAAGGTTCGCACATAGAGAACCTGGATATCACCACACCATTGAAGACTAGGCAAGTAAACATTGGTACTGAAGTGGAGCCAAAATTTGTGAAGATTGGGGATTATTGGGATGATGCCATAGTGGATAAAGTTTCTGAGTTACTCCATGAGCACCTGGATATTTTTCCTACAAAATTTTTTGACTTGAAAGAAATCATAGGCGATTTGGGTGTGATGAAAATAACTTTGAAACTAGGCATGAAGCCCGTTCAGCAAAGGTCATATGTCCTTAATCCAAAATATAAGGAAAAGGTCCACTTGGAATTGGACAAGATGCTTGAAGAGGACATTATCAAACTAGTGAAGGAATCTAATTGGGTGAACCCAATGGTAGTTCACGAAAAGAAGCAGAAGGGAGAGATAAGGATTTGCATAGATATAAGAAAGCTTAATGATGCATGTGTCCACGATCCTTTCCCGACGTTGTTTACTGATGAGGTACTGGACAATGTTGGACGGTAGGAGGCCTACTCTTTCACTGATGGGTTCTCTAGGTACCATCAGATTAAGATCGTATCGGAAGACGGGAGAAAAACAACCTTCGCAACAGAATGGGGGTGTTTTCAGTACATGGTGATGCAATTCGGACTCAAGAATTCGTCAGCAATATTATTTCACATAGTCATCATGGAGTTCAAAGAGTTCATTCACAAATTCTTGGAGGCATATTTTGATGACTGGATAGTTTTTGGGTTAGTAAATCACCATGTAGCCAGTCTACGCTTAATGTTGGATATGCGTCAAAGATATCAGATTGCGCTGAACCTGAAGAAATGCTTATTCTATGTCCCATTTGGAATTTTGTTGCGTCATGTAGTGTGCAAGCAAGGACTAATGGTGGATCCTTCCAAGATCACGATGATAGTAAATTTGGAGGCCCCAAGGAGTGTCAAATAGCTACCCGCAACGATAGGCCATATTGGGTATTATCAAAAGTTCATTAAGGCTTATGCCCAGATTACCGTGCCTATGGAGAAGCTACTAAAGAATAACACTAAATTTTGTTGGGATGAAGAATGTCAGTGTAGTCTGGATGTATTGAAAGAAAATATGGTCATTGCACCGATATTGGTCTTTCTAGATTGGAAGAAGGAATTCCATGTGAAGGAAAGATGGATCATCCTATAGCATTTGCAAGTAGAAAGTTGTCAAAGGCTAAGAAGAATTACTCAACAATAGAGCATAAAGGATTGGCTATGGTATACACACTCCAAAATCTCAGACATTATCTGTTGGGTGGACATTTCAAGATGTACACAGACCATTCTACATTGAAGTATCTAGTCAATAAGCCTATGTTGCGAGGGGGATATGCAGATGGTTGTTGCTATTTCAAGAATATGATTTTGAAGTAATTGTGAAACCAGGAAGGTTGAATGCAGGACGTGACCATTTGTCACACATTGAGACAAGGGAGGAGCCTACTAATTTGGAGGAAGGGTGATAAGCCTCAGTATTGCAACAATAATGTTGCAACTCCCAAGGCTACTGACTTTAATTATCAACCCAGGGTTTGTACAAACTTAAGAGGTATCGACCCTATATGTGCATCATACAATGTGTCCTTCCTTTTTTGTCATGATATAATGGAGTGCATGTACTGAAGTCAACTCCTAAACTAATTGCAAAAAATGAAATGTTCAAAATGGAACCTTAACCTATTGCAAGAAAGAAAGTACAAGGAAAGAGACTGAAATTAAATGGTAAAACACAACATTTTCTAACTAATTTCTAGGAGGCTTTGCTTCAAAAAAATGTTAATTTTTATGCAATCCTACTATCCTAAGCATGTAGATTCAAACAATCAATCCTTCTACTATTGTGCATGTAAATAAATAAAATAAATCTGTTTTTCTTTTTGTCTTTTTTCATGTGAGAGTGTGAAATCTAATCTCTTTTGGCGATGTCGTAGGTGTCTCGGTGATGATGGTGGATGGTTGGAA
This sequence comes from Pinus taeda, assembly GCA_000404065.3. Taxonomy (NCBI): domain Eukaryota; kingdom Viridiplantae; phylum Streptophyta; class Pinopsida; order Pinales; family Pinaceae; genus Pinus; species Pinus taeda. The sequence continues at coordinate 54,402 of APFE031743877.1, read as the reverse complement.
GGCTTGGGAGACCCTTAGGTGACCTTGTGTGACTTCTTGGAGGTTTTCCCTCAATTTGGCCTCAAAACGGACCACTACAGGAAAACCTACAAGATGTACTTAAAACCTACAAGATCCCCTAAAAGCCTACAGGATATAGCTGAGAGAAAAAGGATGGATGTTGAAGGTGATGGAAACTTGAGGGAAGGTTATTGGTGGATGGAATGAGGTAAGGGATTGCCTAGGACCACTTCAAAACTCAAAACCAACACTGGGAGATGGATGGATTTGCTCAAAAAATTTGGAGAAGTTTCCTTCTAAAATGATGAAATTGGTGAGGGTTTAATGACCAAGAAAACCAAATCCAAATTGGATGGGACAAATTTTTTTATTGACTAACATGGCTTAGGTCTCTATTCCAAGTGGAATCACTCCAAAATACCTCTGTTAAGCCATGCAAAAAAAATAAAAAACATTACTAGTCGAAAATCGAAATTTGAGAACTAATGAGCTAGTAAATCTAAAAAATGTCTAACCAAATCAAATGAAAATGCAATGGCGTAATTTTTTTATGAAGTAGAATGTTTTTGTGATCTAATGGAAGTGGAACCAACTCGATTGAAGCTTGTTGGCATGCTCTAAAAAATAGCATAAATTTATTGTTCTTTACTAAAAAGGAGGTCCAACAATCTAGATTTGGGAATTAGAAGACTAATCCAAGCAGCTCAATGATTACTATGAATTTCCAAATATTTTCCAAGGATGAAATAATGATTGTGATCCTACAAAATAAATTACGTCAATCATTTAACTCAATCCTACATCAAGAAATCATTAATACTAAATGCAGAAATAAAAAGAAATAAAAACTAGAGATGCATGTGAATAAGCAGCGAAAAGAAGGAAAGAAAATGATACAAAATGGCTCTCAGGCTCTTGGGATAGCCAATTCCAAAGAAACTCAGAGACCTATGGAGGAGAACAAGATTCAACAACTAAACATGACACCAATCTTCATTATTTTCATCAATAGAATTACATCCCTGCAAGAAAATACAAAGGAGCTGCAAAAATACAAGTTCTCTCCACAAGAACACTAATGAAAATCTATAACTAGAGGAAAATTCGACTTGGTACTTATACAAAATGATTAGGAACCATTTCCCATTAATGGAGGAAGCTTTCCCTACCAAAATCCCTTGTTTAGTGGAACACATTCCTAGATTTTCTCAACCATTGGAGTTCCACAATCTGTGCCATAATTCCATAATATCTTTTTTTTTCTAAATAAGATTAATTCTATTAATAAAGAAGGAGATACAAATACAACGTGACCGAAGTCAAAACTCTACTCTGACGAGAGGCAGAACTGTAAAAAAAAATAGATGAGAAGACTAACTGTAGGTAGTAAGCTCATTGTTGTGCCAATTTTCAGCACCCACATAGGGGACCAGGCTGAGATTCACCTAATAATACAAAATTAACAAAAGTGCCAAAAAATACTAGGAAACCACAAAATTGTTTGCATTACAAACTTTCCCAGTGGTGAGGGTCCCACTGCAAAAATATGAGGCCTGGGTGAATGAACTAGTCATCTGGAGGCTCTTCCTTGATACGGCACCAACCATAATCTGGCAAATCCCCTATTTGAGCCTCATTCTGAACAGAGGGACCAGGGTCAGTTGACGCCATCACCACATCCTGCATGCTGCGAACCTGTACATTCAAATCCTGCCGAGGCGCATTTCCAACTCCCAACTGGAGGGAGGAAGATGGAGTAGAGAGTGCCCCCGAGCCTCCCGTATGGGTACTAGAGTCTTCCGTCTGATTATCTTCATGGAAAAAGACTAAGAAATGAGCAGTTATCCTGGGCTGATTCAGAGTGTTATTAAAGGTAAAGATAGCAGAGCCAAATGTGGAAGGAGGCCCAGGACGTAAGCTGGTGGAATGGAACCACCCTCTCCCACTACGGGTGCTCGGGTAGCGGCCTACAACCAGTTCACTGGAGAGGGAAGGTGAATCAGAGGACGAACTGGTAGGTGCACGCCTCGGCTGGCCTCGTTGGCATCCCATTGTTTGGCGAAGATGAGGCATCTGGGATAGAGCAATAGCGGGATACCAGGAATGCGGAGCAACAACAAGGACCAGGGAGTGGCAGCAGCTTTGCCTGCAGAACGGACAAACTTTACAGTGGAGACTCAAGTTCCAGGAGGGGAGCCAGCTTAAAAGTTGAATCCTTTTCACCAGGAGAGCAGAGCTGAGCTCTAAAATGTCCCTTCCTATGATAGAGCCGATATCCCACAACCTGAAACTAGAAACAAGGTCATAGATAAGGAAATGAATCACTGAGAAAAAGACATCAAAACAACAGCTCGAAATCCCGGAAAGGAACGAGAGGAGGAACAGAATCCGCTCCGCCAAGAGAGTCGAGCCAAGCGACAGAGGAACCTTCCTCAGCAAGTTCCAAGAGACCTCAGGAATGACCAAGTTCACAACAGGCAACCGGAGATCATATATGAGACCAGAGGCGAGAGAGTGAATCAAATGAAACAGCAATGTCGAATTCACCGCATACCCGAGATATCTCCTGTCCTTATCCTCCATTGGCACGCCTCGGGGGGGCTCCTTCCATAACTATCACATTGAAGAGCCTCGCCTTCTGATGTAGGCCGGAGCGTGCGAAGGGAGAAGCCAAAGCGTTGGACGTGATGTGAGAGCCGAATCCTCTGGAATGAGACTCGATAAACCATGCTCTGCGTGCATGCCAAGAGCCGTCTGCCTTACCATTCTTTAACAGTTTGTACTGGGTGGGCAGGTGGCTATCTGCCTCACCCCACCCCTGTCCTATCGTATTTAAGCCCACCTCAAACACCCGCATCTAGGAATTCCATAATATCTTGTTGATTTATTATTTATTATTGATACTCTGTAATAGGGAACAAGCCCCTAAATTATCTCCTCCTCCAACCCTTCATAATCTGCCCAATATTCTCATAATATTGCACAAAAATAAATAATATTAGGCACAAATATGCAATTATTCATAAACCTTCCTAATGAATATATTAAAGTTAAAAATAAATTATCTAATGCAAAAAGAGAGGTTTAATGTGTTGAAGGATGGTCATAGGCCTTAATTTATGTTTTAATTTAGAGGCATGGGCCTTAATTTATGTCTAATCTAGAAGCCCATCATACTCCCCTGTTGAAAGTGTTTCTCATCCTCTGAGAAACTTAGTGGCCTCATTGTGCCTCATCCATGGCCCTGGTGGCCTCTCTCTTGTGCATTAAGGATCTTGGCTGTAAGTTTTGCAAGGACAAGCCCAAAAACATATTTGTGCAAAGAAAAATCATTGTTTCTTGAGACCATTAGCTTGCCTTCTTCCCCTTATTCAAGATGGGTTTTTGAATATTTTTCAGTTTGGCAAGGTCTTCCACACCCTTATCAACCTTTTGCTACCTTGTTCTTCCATTTAAACACCTCTAACACCTTCAAAATGCATTTAGATGAGAACTAGGACATCCTGTAGTAATTCCTATGAAAACTGAAGGAAACCTACAAGAAACCTTGTTAAAACTACAGGAAACCAGTTTTGAGCATAAATGATAGTCTAAGGTTAGGGCAGGCCCTCAACTTCACTCTCATGTCTTTCTCTCATTTCTATAACATCTTTTAGGCCTTGGACAAAAGCTAGAAAGAGATTAGAGACCTCTTGGAAAAACTCTTTTCATTACTATTGTTTGAGTTCTGTTTTGATGGTGGATGTCTCATTTCCTTTTGTTTCCTTCTTCTTCTCCCTTGTGACCTAGATGACTGATTAATGGCCTTGTAGTTTTCTGTTTTGATTAGGTCTCTCTTAGGCTCTGCCATCTTGGAGATTATCATAATTTGTCCATTTCTTCCTTCTTGTACCAACATTATGCCTTCTTGTAGTAGTCATTCCTCCTCTTTCATGGTCTTCTAACTATATGGGAGTGATGAGAAATGATGAAGAGGGATTGGATGATGATGCTAGGGCTCAAAGGGAGTAGTGTAAGTTTTTGAAAATGGATAGGATGCTCTGTTTGTTTTTTTTCAAGAATGAAATGGGATGGATGAATGATGAATAGACAGTGAATATGAAGTGGATGGAGGGCTTAGAGTGCTATGGTGACTTTGGCCTTTGAAAAAAATTCTTCTTTTAACTAATGTCCTCATTCCTTAAAATGATCACCCTTCATAATTTGGCTTTTCAACATTGCATGAGTGAAATAGTGAGCTGCAATTAACTAGTTGAAGGTGGTTAAGACTACTGACCCATCCTTAGCTTATAAAACCTAATCTCTCATGCATTGACAACAAATATATAACTATACTATGCTCAAGAGAAGAGGTAAATAATATTGCATACATGTACCTACCTGATGGTCTTCTTGTAGATTTTGTTTGTTGGATAGTGAAATCCTTGCTTGCATTTGTTGCATGTGTTTTATTCTCTTCTTTTTTTTGTTTCTGATCTTGTTACTTGATGTACAGGTACTGGATGGTGATGCTCATGAATCCTCACCATCCTAGTGGGTTCCCTCTTGTTAAATCCCCCTCCTTAACAATGCTTGATGAAACCAACCTCTGTTTTTCCCTTTTAAACCTGCTCACTACCAATCCTATAGGTGTTGTTCTGTGTCCTATAGGATCTCAGGGAATCTTGTAGGTTTTCAGGACAACGATTTCTTTTGTCCAAATATCCCAAACGGTAGAATAGATTGACTTGAAACTTTCTGACCATGTTGCCATCATCATTATGCACCTCCCCATAAAAATTTTTGGTGAATAGATGAATGGATCTCAAGAAAAACTAAAAATATTTGAAGGTTATGGAGGCAAATTTCTTGAAAATTGTGCACAAGAATTTTCTAAAACTTCTTGGGAATGTTACCATCATCCATATGCATCTCCCCATGAAACATATTTTTAAATGGAGGCACAGATATCAAGAAAAAACAAAAATGGTTGTAGGTGATGGAGATTGATTTTTAGAAAATTGTGCACTAGAATTTGTTGAAATTGCTTGAGCATGTTACGATCATTCATATGCATATCCCCCTTAAACAACTTGGCAAATGGATGCATTGCTTTCAAGTTATGGCAAAAACAAATTTCTGCTCTATGTATTTTTGCCTATAGTAAAACAAAGCATCCTGTAGTTTTTTACGACAGCAACCAAACTGAATGGTAGAAGCTTGAGAATGATGGGTGGATGGTGGAAATAGATGAGGGTGATGGATTGGAATTCCCTTGGCCTTGTTGGAGCATTTGAGCAAAGGAGGAGAAAGTCAAAATTTGAATTCTTTTTACTAGGCTTGACCAAATTTTATTTTGGTAAAAACTTGTTTTTTTTTTGCTTGTAGACTTTGGATAGTACATGCATTCGTCAAAGAGATACATAGAGCAAAGATTTTTTATTTTATTTTTTCTTATTTTTTTTTCTAGGCCTACTAGCCGCCTCAAGGAGGTTTTCAACTAGTAGGTCTACCTAGGTGCCTCAAAGGAGGTTTTCACCTAGGATATTTTCTTTTTTTCTCTTTTTTTTCTTTTTCCAACTCATTGACTGCCTCATGGAGGTTTTAAATCAATGAGCCAATATCAGGTGCCCCCAAGGAGGTTTTCACCTGAAATTTTTTTTTTTTCTCTTTTTTTCATCGTTGTTTTTCCTCTACCCTACCCTACTTGAAAAACAAAATCACTTTCAAGTATAAGAATACTTCCAATGGAGCCATGTGCACATCAAGATAGCAGACAAAATGATGTCGAGGCTTGAAATGTATGCTTTGACATGTACTTGGATTTGAAAGATCAAATGATTTGACTTTGATGATATCAAGAACATTTGAAGAAGAGGGTGTTGCTGTAACTTAATGACTGTTTGGAACCATATTTCAATATAGTTGTCATGCCCATGGTCCACTTGTTGATTTGGATCATATTGAATGTCTTCTTCCATTATTACCTTCAAGTCTTCCTCTTTTTATTGATTGTTCTCTTGAATACATGGAGGATTCAATCGTAACCATGAGGGAGCTTTCTCAATCTCTGATTTTATTATATGCTCTTCATCAAGTGCAGCCCATGATTCTTCGATCTTCTCTTTCAAATCTTCTTTCTCTGCATGTTGTCCCTCAATGGCATCAAGAGAATCACTTTTCTGTAATAATCTTCCTGAGCTATGGTGAATACCATTGAGCTCAAAAGGAGATGTTTGGAAGTGTTGTACCTCAGCATTGTAAGTGGGCTGAGCTACTTCAATGTGTGGGTTTGGAAATGGTGGTACAAGTAGTTGAGTGTGAGTATATATTTAAGATGGATGTGGATGGGGTTGTGATTGTGGTGGAGGTGAATGGTATGGATAACATGGAGTTGGGTATGGAGGATAGTGAGGAAAATATTGAGGATATTGTGGATGGCTCCCATAAGTTCCTTGCTAACCTTGTTGCAAAGATTGGTTTTGGGGTTGAGATGGCCAATGATGCCAAGGAAAAGGTATGTTCCAATTACTTTGAGGTGGATATGCATAACCTTGAAATTGGGAATTAGGCTCTTGCATCATATCAGGTTGAATAGGTTTCCATGGTCCTCTTCGAGCTACATAAAATTGTTGCATTGGCAATTGACTTGCTCCATTGTTCTCTTGGTGAACTTCCTTCAACCTTGGTAATGATGGAAAATGTTTAACATCCTATGATTCTGCAACACAAATATCAACATTTTTGTTTCCTTCATCTTGTATTCTTAACATTTATACTTGTTTTGTTAGATTGCTAAGAATTTCTGTTTTAAAATCATTAAACAAATTTCCAAGTTTAGCTTGACTTACCGATCTTGATGTTGATTTACCTTCTCTTGCTTTTCATCTTGATATGTGTTTGCATGTTTCACAAATTTTATCAAATGATAATTGGTATACATCACCTCTAATCATGATGTTAAGGAGATCAATCCATTCATCCCTAATTTTTCTAAGTAAGAAGGTTTTTAGTGTGTCAGATCCTAAATGGTGTAGCTTTGCCCTCTTAACATTATACATGAACCTCTCTATTAGATCCTCAAGACTCTCATCTTCTCTTTGATTCATTCTAAATATTTGTTATTTGAGATCACGAACTTTATATTTGTCTAGAAATATCTTTTGCATATCATTCCATCATCTTATTGAATTAGTCCCTAAACTCATGAACCATCTAGGAGCTTTATCCTTCAATGTTGCCAAAAACAATCTCAGTTTTTGAATTTTTAATAAGTAACCATAAGATCTAAAAACAATCTCAAATTCAAAGAGAAAGGTTTTTGTATCCTCTTACCTTAGACCATGAAATTTTGGAAGAAAAGATAGAGGGATGTTCTTCATGTACACCTTGATATCAGTATCTTGAATGGGGAATCTGAGAGGATCTTCCTCATTATCATCATCTCCATCCATTTTTTCTACATTCTTTTCCATCTTCTTCTTCTACCTGCAAAAGTGAATGGTGATGTGGCTCTTACTGCACCACGTGATCAAATGGGGGGGTGGGTTGGTGTTGGAGAAATTTTCATTTTGTTTTTATGATTGAATGAAAACTATAAAGTAATGCAATTTTCTACTTTTTAAATTAAATATGCCTAATGAAAATATTTTTTTTGCAAAAAGTGAAAATAAATGAATCAACTAGGGAAGAAAACAATGCATACTTTGACACCTCCCTGGCAATGGTGCCAAAAAGTGATGTGCCTCGGTATTACAACAAGAATGTTGCAACTCCCAAGGCTTCAGAGGTATCGGCACTATATGTGCAGCATACAATGTGTCCTTCCTTTGTTGTCATGATGTAATGGAGTGCATGTACTGAAGTCAAATCCTAAACTAATTGCAGAAATTGAAATGTTCAAAATGGAACCTTAACCTATTGCAAGAAAGAAAGTACAAGGAAAGAGACTAAAATCAAATGATAAAACACACCATTTTCTAACTAACCGCTAAGAGGCTTTGCTTCAAACAAATGTTAATTTTTATGAAATCCTACTATCCTAAGCATGCAAATTCAAACCATCAAACCTTCTACTATTGTGCATGTAAATAAATAAAATAAATCTGTTTTTATTTTTGTCTTTTTTCATGTGAGAGTGTGAAAGCTAATCCCTTTTGGTGATGTAGCGGGTGGCTTGGTGATGATGGTGGATGATTAGAAGGCATGGGAGACCCTTAGGTGACTTTTTGTGGCTTCCTCAAGGTTTTCCCTCAATTTGGCCTCAAAACAGGCCACTACAAGAAAACCTAAAGGATGTTTTAAAAGCCTACATGATCCCCTGAAAACCTACAAGATACAGCCGAGAGAAAAAGGATGGATGTTGAAGGTGATGGAAAGCTTAGGGAAGGTGGTTGGTGGATGGAATGAGGAAAGGGATTTCCTAGGACCATTTTAGAACTTAAAACCAAAGTTGGGAGATGGATGGATTTGCTCAAAAAGCTTGGAGAAGTTTCCTTGTGAAATGATGAAATTGGTGAGGGTTTAATGACTAAGCAAATCAAATTCAAATTGGATGGTACAAATTTTTTTATTAAATAGGATTTATTAGGTCCCTGTTCCAATTGGAATCACTCAAAAATGCCTCTGTTAACCCATGCAAAAAATAAAAATAAAAAAATAAAAGACATTACTAGTCGAAAATCTAGAAACTCGAAAACTAGTGAGCTAGTAAATCTAAAAAATGTCTAACCAAATCAAGTGCAAATGCAATGGGGTAATTTTTGTTATGAACTAGAATTTTTTTGTGATCTAATGCAAGTGGAACCAACTCGATTGAATCTTGTTAGCATGCTCTAAAAAATAGCATAAATTTAATGTTCTTTACTAAAAAGGAGGTCCAGCAATCTAGATTTGGGAATAAGAACACTAATCCAAGCAACTCAATGATTACTATGGACTTCCAAAGCTTTTCCAAGGATGACATAATACTAAATGCAGAAATAGAAAGAAATAACAACTAGAGATGCATGTGAGTAAGAAGTGAAAAGAAGGAAAGAAAATGATACAAAAGGGCTCTCGGGCTCCTGGGATGGCCAAGCCCAAGGAAACGTAGAGACCTATGGAGGAGAACAAGATTTAGGAGCTGAACATGACACCAATATTCATTATTTTCATCAATGGAATTACATCCCTGCAAGAAAATACAATGGAGTAGCAAAAATACGAGTTCTCTCCACAAGAACACTAATGAAAATCTATCCCTAGAGGAAAAATCGATTTGGTACTTATACAAAATGATTAGGAATCATTCCACATGAATGGAGGAAGCTTTCCCCACCAAAATCCCTTGATTAGTGGATCTGTCCCTTGTTTAGTGGAACACATTCCTATATTTTCTCAATCATTGGAGTTCCACAATATGTGCCATAATTCCATAATATCTTGTTGATTTATTATTTATTATTGATCCTCCTATAGTAGGGAACAATTCCCTAAATTATCTGCTCCTCCAACTCTTGATAATCTACCCAATATTCTCATAATATTCCATAAAAATAAATAATATTAGGCACAAATATGCAATTATTCATAAACCTTCCTAATGAATATATTAAAGTTAAAAATAAATTATTTAATGCAAAAAGAGAGGTTTAATATGTTGATGGATGGTCATAGGCCTTAATTTATGTTTAAATTTAGAGGCATGGGCCTTAATTTATGTCTAACTTAGAGGCCCATCAAAGTGTTACCCGACACGTAGCTCTTTGCAGTGCACATAGCGGATGACCACTTTGTGGATATTTTCCACTCCTTGACTACAGGGACGGCTCCAGAAGGACACACCAGTCAACAGAAGAAAGGTTTAGTAGTGCGCGTGGCATATTTCTTAGTAATTGTTGGACATTGGTATAAGATGGGATCAAATGAGATACTCTAACAATGTGTGCCTAATTTTGAACGAAATAACATCCTCACTAAAGCTCATGGAGGAGATGCGGGAGGACATTATGCAGGGAAAGCAACAGCGCAGAAGGTTTTGTGCACTGGGTTGTGGTGGCCTATGCTGCATAAAGATTCTAAATCCTATTGTAGGGCATGCGATGCATGTCAGAGAATGTGCAGACCATCATGGAGGGACACGCTGCCATTAAATCCTCAGGTTTCATTGCAGCGATTTGAGAAATGGGAAATCGACTTTGTGGGACCGATTCAACCCCTAGGAAATACAACAGGTGAGCGTTATATCATCACCGTGACAAAGTATCTGATGACAGGTGTGGATGCACAACCTTTGAAGGACTTTATAGGGGCAATAGCAGCCAAGTTCTTATTTGAATATATGTTAACCAGGTTCAGTTGCCTGAAGTTATTGATGAGTGATCGCAGTATGCACTTCCTCAATGAAACAATCAACACGCTGACAGAAGAGTTCCAGGTGTATCATGAGAAAAGTACACCTATCATCCTCAAGAAAATGGAACAGTTGAGGCCTTCAATAAGATCTTGGAGAATGCACTGACAAAGATTTGCAACACGTAACAAAATGATTGGGACATGTGTGTAGTGGCAGCGTTATGGGCATACAGGACTACTTGTAAAAAACTAACAGGTTAGACACCTTTCCAACTAGTTTATGGTGTAGAAGCTGTGATTTTTGTGGAATATATCGTGCCTAGTCTACGCATAGAGGCTTTCACATGAATGGTGGACTGCAGTGCCTTGGAAGAATGGCTCACACAGCTAATGTAGCTCAAAGAAGATAGGTTCTTGGCTGGATTCCACCAGCAAGTCCAGAAGGCACGTGAAAAATCTTGGCCTGACCGACACATCAAACTCTGCACATTCAAGGTAAATGACTTGCTTTTATTATATGATAGTAAGTTCACTAAGTTTCCAGCAAAGTTTTAGATGCACTGGCTAGGGCTGTATGTTATCAAAGAAATTATAGATCGCGGTGCAGTTCATCTCATGAAGTTGAATGGAGAACCCTTTCCAGGAAAGGTGAATGGAAGCATATTAAAGTTGTATAGAAGAGATCAGGCTCAATGACTACATGATGGAGGGATAGTCTTAGTGCTCCAGGCAGCTACAAGGAAGCACGAGACTATAAACTCCACTGCTTGGTTTGTGGAACTACATGACAGGGGGGTTGCCCGAAAAAGGGTGATGTCAAAGTACCAAAAGTGGCACAAAGGGAGATGCACTATGGTGCATAGCCAAAAAATGACTGTTAGGGTCACTATTCACGATTTGACATCCAGGAGACGATTTTAGAGGAGTGGGGGGGGGGGGGGTGGGGGGGCCAGCATTTAAGGCTGAAATCTTTGGAGATTTGCCACCAATTCAGCATTAATGGATGGATTTTGGGGGAAACAATTGAATTTGAATTCAAAATATCCTATAAAGTATGTGTGCCTATCCAGCAAAGAACACTTTGCGTCCTTAGAGTTTTTGAGCTGTTTTTTCCATCACTTATGAATCAAAAGTTTTTCGACGATTTGGTTGCAATCTCTATGTTTCATACTCTACCCAAGGAAACCTGACAATTCATTTGTAGCACTATGTTAGGACCAGGTGAGACTATAAGCACCATAGGAATTGTTGCCTCTGAAGGAGACGCCCCAGAAGTGGTGGGCATGGAGGCTCTGGATCTTGTTCTTATGACACCAAGGTCACCTAGGCCAAAGCCTACACTAGTATGTGAGACCCACAAGCCAAAGAAAGACAAGTAGAAGAAGCGAATGCCAGTGCACAAGTCGCCTAGAAAGCACTTTGCTACCTAGGCACAGAAAAAGGACAAGCAGCATTAGAAAGTTGTATATTTGGAGGCCAAAGAGGGTGCTGAAGATACAGATGTTGAGGGTGTGGAGCCCATGTCCAAGTTTCTAGAGTATATCCCTCCACGTAAAGGAAAGGTGAAGGTCACCAAGGACCCAGACATGGATAAATTTGTCATTCATACACCCCTGTTGCTGGAAAATATCACCTTCGAAGGTTTGCACCTGGTGCGAGTTCCCCTTTTAAAGATGGAGGATTGGGATTTGGATGCCATGAGAGGTTCCCCCTCCTTGCAATGAGAATTACATGAAACGGGTTTATTACAAAGACTCTAGTGTCACTGTGTTGGAGCTAGTTGAGTGTATCTATGGAGTAAATAAATCAGAGTTGTTGAACCTGTTGTGGGTGCCCCACTACCACCGCTTCAATATCAATACCACCTGTATAAGGCAACTGCTAACTCTGGTACATGATGGGTGTTTATGTCTTGGCATGCCTATCCCCATCACAGACATGATCGTCGACAAAATCACGCTCCTGCTACATGAAGGCTTGAATTTGTCCAAGGAGTTTTGCGGAAAGACAAGTGAGTGTGACTTAGCAGAAAATATGAAGAAGAAATTTGAGCTTATCAAGAATCCATGCGGGTACTCCATAACATCCATCACTAACCCTGCGATGAAAACTGCCATGCATATACTAGCTGGTAAGGTCATGAGGAAGTTCCGTGTGGATGAGGTTCCGGCACTTGTTATCTCGTTAGCTACACAATGTGTGGAGGGGGTGCAGTTTGGTCGCACTATCTATGTAGTGAGTTCCTTACGAATTGTCGCGACACTCAAGATGAGAGCGAGACCTTCCACTACGTGTGGTTGTTGCTCTCTATTGTGCTGGTTTCCTAGGAGGTTCCAGAGGATAGTTATTTCCCCCCATTGGAGGTAGGTTTGTCAGAGGCCGCACATATTACCTCCCTTTGGGCCACAAAGGACCCCGCACAAGTCACAAAAACAAAAATCTTCTGGTTTTTTATGGAGGCAAGCATTCGCATGGCCATCAACCAGTGACCATAGTTGTCCCCAACTGTGTATGAGCAATTATCAGAGTACGCAAAGTTCAAGGCAGACTTCCTCTGCATCTATATCAGGGTGTGGAAGGATCCGCAGCAAAAGTGGTTTGATCTGTGATATTTTAACATGGATGGTGTGCTTCAGGAAGTCATCAAGTGTTGGCTGATAGATTTTCACTCTTTGTTTGACCTGGTTGTAGGTACCAAAAAAGGCACAAGGAGTTTGGTAGAGAAAAAGAGGAAGGATGCAGCGAAAGAGGCAGTACAAAAGTTGGCCACGCAATGAAGGAAGGAGGCTGAGGAGAAGACCCGGTTGGAAAAGGAGCGCACTACAAAGGAACAGGCCAAACAGGAGTAGTGCAACTCTAAGTGAAGTGGTAAATCCCCTTCGCCCCAAACCAAGGGGGAAGAATAGTCAGCACAGGGTAGTGGTAGTGATGAAGGGAAGAGAACTCCATTCCATGTAAAGAGGTATAGATAATAGCAAAAGGAGAGGCCCCATAAGAAGTCAAAGGCGACTAAGCCACCGCTGGATCCCATTACGCTGATGGAGGGCAATCTCAGGACAGTCACGCTGCTAGAAGGATCCTTAAGGGCAGAATCAGCTAATGATAAGATCATCATTAGTACTTTGAAGAACATTAGCCTCAACATTGCAATGCTCCCCAATGAATATCTTCACACATTGCAGACAGGTGTGACTGCGAAATTAAGAGCACGGGAGAAACATGCTCTTAGTTTAACTAGTGAGAACAGGGTGAACAATGAACAAATGTTTGCTGAGAAGAAGGAGGCCCTAAAAAAGAGAGATACAATCAAGGAGGAGAATGCCCAGTTGGTGGAAACAGTTGTAGAGGTGTGTCAAACAGTGTCGGAGTTGCACATCCCTGAGGAAGCGCAACTAGAGGCCAAGATCTAGAAACTCGATGTAGGCATCCATGATGCTAAGGCAGAGGTGATCAGAGTTTAGTTTTAACTCAACATGAAAATCACGGAGCTAGAACTTAAGTCACATCTTCCCACTCCGCCTGAAGTCAGGGAACAGCACGGAGCTGCCATCACGGAAGGGATGGCTACGGTGGATGTCGCAGTCATGGACTACACAGAGTTATTTAAACAAGCCATGGAAATGATAACAACCCTAGCGGAAGACCCCAACCTACAATGATTGAATATAGATATCCACGAGCTCCAACAACAGTACGACAAAGTGAGGGCGACGGCGTGTTCCATTGCTACATCGCAGTGCCTTGCCAAGTTATAGGAGGCAAAGAAACTTCTTACACAAGTGGAAGCAACGTAGAAAAAGGAAGCAGTCCTTAAGGCTAGGTTGGGTCCTTGGTTGGATGAAGCCTACCTAGTCTTGGCCAACATACAGGAAAAGTTGGCAAGCTTGTAGCTTACACAGCAGAAGATTAAGCGAGCCAGTGAAGGACCAACCACAAAATAGCTAGTGGAGAAAAAATTGTTTTTACCCTCCTTTATGTAAACTTGAGTTGGTTTTTGAAGATCTACCCATGGTTCGTGGACCACGGGATTGTATAAATTGGAGTGTCTTAGAAATTCTAAGGCATAATCTATAATGATGAATGTAATGGGTTGATAGAAGGAAGATTGAGATAGGAGTCTTAGAGGAGGAAAAGGCTCTGCAGCTGAGTGCGCAGAGGCCTAGAGTTATGTCCGCAGCTGAGTGTGCAGACCCCTACAGTTGAGTGTGTAGGGAATTTTTGAGTCTATAAGCCTTTACTAAAGATCAATAAAGAAGATTGTTGCAAAAATTCATGTGTTTTATCTCTTTACTTTTGTCACATATGAATGTAATATATGTTGTGATGAGTATTGTCTTTATGAAATAATGATGTATTTATTGCGAATTTACTTGATCTGTCTTATTATCTGAATGTAATTAATGTTAAGTTATTGGAGCGAATATCATAACACGTTTTGTTAAAGTTCATGAACACTTAGGTAGATCTGAGTAAATATTGATCGAAGGAGAATCTATGGTCCATGTAAGTAGATAATTTGTTTATTCAGGATCCGCAAAATCTAGTCGTAGACCTTCGCGGAGGTCTAGAGGCTAATTAAGGGAAGTTACAACAATAATCTATAAGGTCTTTGAGATCTTCATGAAGGCATGTCTAGGTCACAAAAATACATTCCACTGATCTCTGGGTGTGGAAACTTGGTTCCAGTTGTTATCATTAGATTTTCCCAAGAAGATATTAAAGAAGGAATAGTCCGAGGTAACCACAAACCAAATCTTTTAGACTCAGGTTCTAGCCAACCTAAGTCCAGAGCGGGCTCTCTCTCTATAATTTAACTTTTTTTTGGGTGGGATTTCAAGCTAGTCCTTAGTGCTCAAGGTGTTTTCTTTTGATTGGGTGGTGGAATTAAGAAAACGAATGGGCAGAGCAAGTATTTAGGCCGTTGGGCTATGGAGTCAATCAAGAATCACTCAAATGGATCTAATCAATCACTAAGGTAAGAGTTCATAAGGCAGGCTAGCACAGCAAAAATAAAATCTTCAAGTTCAAAGGGATGATGCAGTCTTAACCAGGGCAAAGGGAAATGAAGAATCCTTAACCGGGATTAGGATAAAGAAAGGAAGGATGATCAGTAGCGAAGGGCAATGAAGAATCCTTTACTATGAACCAAAAAGGGGGGAAACTATGGAAGTAAGGGAGCAATTAATAATTCCTAGACCAA
This sequence comes from Pinus taeda, assembly GCA_000404065.3. NCBI lineage: Eukaryota > Viridiplantae > Streptophyta > Pinopsida > Pinales > Pinaceae > Pinus > Pinus taeda. Next base: position 38,888 of record APFE031743877.1, on the reverse strand, counting down.
GATAGTTTTGTTGAAAACATATAGAAAGTAAACAGTTGAAACAGAGAGCACTTAAGCTAGTTCTGAGATATTATTCATCGTTTACTTTTCAAAGTTTATAAGAGACACATATGAAATTTCATAACATGAAGAGAAAACAATATTTAAACATAAGAGATAATACTTATTTGTTCCAACTGTGCACAAAAATCCTATGAAATTCCCTTAGCTTTATTTCATATCCAGCAAAACCAGTCCAATCGTGAGTACAAAAGCTCCTTGGCTCAAAAATAACATGTCTACAGAAATGTATTATAATCCACACTAATTACTTAAATTTGTGAAGTATTTATACAAAAATGTTTACAAAAATATCTCATAACTACATGAGAATTAACCGAGGAAATGAAAAGATCTTTAGCAAGAAGATATAGACATATGGAGAACTGTCTTCTCAATGTCGCTTTTATTGTGACTGTGCTAGTTGTTGCAACTCAGATTTGGCTCTTTCAATTTATTTGTGGTTGTGTGCTAGAATCACTTCCTATCTTCTACCTACTGATACTCTTTACCTGTTCTGCTTTGACCCTATATTACTTGTTTCACCTGGCAGCAATGTTTTACCATACTGATTTACTATAGTGACTTCATAGTAAATCAGACAAACTTGTCCACCATTCACTATCAGGCAATTTCATCCTTATCATTTTCCTGTATATTTCGTCAGCTTCTGTATATTCAGTAAAATTTGGCATACTGATAAACAAATGCTTTACCTCATGCTCTATATAAAATAAATTTTCCAAACTGTCATATAGTACCTTAACAATGGGTAGAGCCTTTACTCCAGAGGTACTAACTTGGTTTCTGGCTAGCTTTTTGAGCCTATCAATATAGTTATCTTGAGTCATTAATTTATCATTTATTACCATAGGACTGGGAAGTCCTTTGTCCTTCAAAATTCCATACTTTGTCATAAAATTGTCAATATCTGCTTCAATGCTTTGACATCTTTTCTCCAAGTTGAGCATTAGGTTCCTTTTGGTGAGAACCTCCTTTATTTCTATAATAGTTGTCGTTTTATCCTCTATTTCTAATTCATCCAGTTGGTACCTGTTTCTGCTATTCAAAAATGTTATTTACTGGTTTTCCTCTTTAGGCTTGTCTCCCAATTCTTCCCTTCTTTTCTTGACAACTTCTATAGCTGTTTTAACTAGTTCATTCTATTCAAAAATAATTTGAATGGATGGTCAAATCTTATTGATGAAATCAATGATGTTGGCCCAAAGAATATCTTTCATGTCTCCTAGTGGCTCTTGTAGTGTCAAGTCCTTTTCAAGGACTTTTATTCTTTCTACCATTCTCTGGTTTTTCTGAACTTCCTCCTTTTGCTGTATCCAGGTGAGTTTACAGTCCGTCTCCAAATCTGATACTTTTTCTCTAATTTTCTTATGTTCACTGGCCTGGATTCTCATTTCTTCCATGTCCTTTACCAGTTCAGATGTTTTTTCTATAGAAGTACTTGTGCTTGTAGATGCCCCTGTGCCTGCTGATGTACCTGTTACTAGCAAGGTTGTTGCTGGTGGAATTGTTGGAGCTAAGGCAGTAACCAATGTGGAGGGTACTGCAGTGGAGACTATAGGAATTACAGTCTGAGGAGTGGTGGAAAACTCACTCTTTTTTGACTATATCAAATTATCTAGCTCATTTTCTATTTCTTTCAACTGATCATTAAGCTTAAGCACTAAGTCCATAAGCTCTTCCTCCTTCTATGTTTCCAACGCTTAAGTTGTTTGAGGATGACATAGTGGAGGAATTTTGAGCTACTTCTTCAGTGCAGCTATATCACCATTTTTTTTTTTTTGATAAGCTTCTCTCCCAATTTCACATCTTTGGGATCATGTCCCAGCTCTATGACCAAGTCCTCTAAGGACTTTATTCTGGTGTCCTTGGCATGTGAAGAGGCCTTCTCCAACTGGAATTGTGTTGATATGTTGTTCAATGAATTCTGGAGCTGGTGGGTTATGATTGCCTTGCTGGTCAATGTTGAGTAAACCATTTCACTAGTCTATTTATGCAACTCTATTTGATCAATAGGATGAATTTCTTTGGCCAAGACTTCAAAATATGTTTTCATATAATCTACCATTGATCCAAGTTGCTGGGTAGTTGGCTTTAGAAAACTCATCTGCCTTTTACCTTCTTTTATGTCAAAGGTTGGCATTAGCCTTGTTTGATTTGTTGGAGCCATTTTCAAGTATTGATCATAACTTTGGGCTTTTAGCCTTTCATTCCTTGCCTTTATTTCCTTATATTTCTCTTTGATATCTTAGCTCTACCCAGTAGGATCCCTGAAGGAGGATACTTCCACACTCTGTTGCCTTTCCAAAATTTGAGCATGTCAAGTGGAAGGTTCTTGTGTCCCTCCTAAAGGAATAGTATGTCTTCTTTCTGCTCGTACAGTTCCTGATGTTTCCTCAGTGCATTCCTACTCTGAAAAGGGGTTCAACCTTTGCCTCTTGACATAGGTCTGGGCAACTGGTATACTAGAGGGGGTGGCCTCGTCTCTCTCTCTTTTTAGATTCCTCTCCTCATTCAGAGGAGTCTACAAAATGGGAGGATTGCTCATGATTTGCTCTAGTGGAGCAAGCTCTTCTGAAGTCTCAAGTTGTTCAGATTCCTCTGGCTGCTTTGTTCTTTTTGAATGCTTTGATGATTCTGGTTGCTCTGAAGGTTGCTAGTTTGATGGGCCTGGTTGCTTTGATGTGTGTTCACTATGTATTTGTGATTGACTTGCTTCTAGCACCTGTACAAACGAATCATCATCATGTCTTCTATCTAAATTAATCAATACATTGTTGGCAGTAGTTTCTATACAATCCCAATCTACCAAAGTATTTTCCCTCCATTCAAGCTGATTTGTATATTGTTCAATTTCAGGGATTCTATGGTGGATGTAAGGAGATAATTTATTCTTTTGTCTCCTATTACAAATGAAATCAAAAGGATCATATATCCAAATGAAACTTTGTTTTAATCTCATTTTTTGGAGTATTTCCTCTGCTACTCTTCCTGCTACCCTATTATTACAAATGAATGGGCCAAGGTAATCCTTTATCCTAAGTTGTGCTTTCTTCTTGGCTTTGACAAAGTGCACCTCATCTGAGTTGATCATTTTTCTGTATTACTCTAGAGCAAACAATATCATAGGGAGGTACATGGGAAATTAGTAGGGAGCCAGCTCACATCCATAAATTCTTATTTCAGTGTGGTTTTAGTACAAGTACCAATCCCCCACTCTATACTATTTTGATAATTGAAGGACCCTCCTGATGTCTACACTGATTCTGGGTGGAGGGCATCCTAGCAACATAGTTGCTACTGGGTGTACAAAGGGGTCTATGAAATCATTATAAGAGTATTGAGAGTCAAATTGGTGGAACAACACAGTCCAGAAGACCACTAACCTGGGGTTGCTTCTAGTATCAAGATTTTTGAGGATGATTGGAAATTTATCAGCTTGATAATACAAAAACCAATGATATAAGACTGAAGGATATTTAAATACTCTTTCATTTTCTAACCTCATGAATTGATCATGCATTTTATTAATAATGAACTTGGCATAGTCAAACATGATGGCTGGTGGTTGCCCAGGAGAGTAGATGGACATAAAGGCTATAATGATTTCATCAACAAATTCACTTGTGGTATAACCTAACACATTGGAAATCATGTCTATGGCGTCTCAGCCAAGGTCAGAGAATATAGTCCATAGATAACGGGGAGAGTCTTTTGGAGTGTATTTTTCTTCCCTGATGAAGGTCTAGTATAACCAGGCAAGTTGAATTGAGTTGAGTGTAGGGTATCTATTTAGAAAATCTCCAATAGAAAGAGGAGTCAGGTCTTGACTTGGCTGTAATTGTAGCATTTCTTTTGTTGATTGAGCAATAATAGTGAATAATACAGACTGGTTCGAGGATCTCACTACTCTTTGGTTGGTTCATAGTTCATTTGGTAGTAATGTAAAATCTCTGGGAAAATGTGGACCCTTGGGAATTGGTATTTGGGTAGTCCGAATTCCCAAAGCCCTATGTGGTCTACATTGTTTAGGAATTGGTCTCTGTACTTACAATATAGTTTCAAAGGGGATTCAGAGACAGAGGTATCTTTAATCTGGAAATATTTATCAGCCAGTGGGAGATGATCTAAATCCCTATGAGGAGTAGTAATGGGCATGATATTCAATGCAATTGGGGCAGACATCCTTGGTTCTTGTGGATTCAAGGATGGGGGTGAAGAGTTTTTAAAGAATTTTGGGAAAAACTTGCCTAATTCAGGTGTTTTGGAGTCACCAGGCAATTCTTCTTACTAAATTACTTAAGAATTGAAGCAATTTAGTTCAGGTTTGGTAAGAAAATGGGGTTTCTCAACGAATTGGGATAAATACCTGGTTTTAGCTTTTGGACGGAGTAATGGTGACCACGCAATATCTGCTAGAAGCGCACAGAACTTGCAAGGTGGTCTGGAGTTCAGCAGGTTCAGTAGGTTGGTGGTTGGTAGTAGGTTGATGGTTTCATGTACTCTGTGTTTGCATGGAGGTCAGAGTGTTCTTTTTTCATGATAAAACAAAAAACTATAAGTTTTTTGGTTTTATTCTTAAAGTCAATGACTTTGGCGGGTACATTGGGAAAGGATAGTGGGTGCCAATGGATGATGTGACATTTTGGCGTGGAGAGGAGGTGGTAAGCGGAATCCATTGCACCACTTTTGGCAGAAAGTGGTTTTTGGCGGAGGCCGCTCGATGCCATTCATTGGGCGCCATGTAGCGATGGAGTGAATAGTGAAACTGCTCACATCGGGCAGGTAAAGGTCGGCCTTTGGGGGTCACCTGATATGAGCGTCAGTTGTTGGATCTGAAGGGGTCATATCGCACGGTGATCAAGGTGATGATTTAATGTGAGGTTTAATGGAGGGGGCCAATGGGATTTTGATGAGCAAAAAGATTAATTAATTGTGGATTAGGGAAGCTTAATGACGTCGGGAGTGATTTGATTGGCGGGGAAAGATTATTAATTAATCACTAATTGATTAATTAATTTCTTTATACGGTGGTAGGTCATGGTTATTAATTAGCCACTGATTGACTTAATTAACCGCTTTATTTAGTTTTAATAGTAAGGCTTATGTTTCAAACCTTGGGGTGGGATATTAACATGTGGGATTTTTAATAAAATATATAGGAAAGGGGTATTTTTTGGAGAATTAATAAATAATGCTAGAATTAAATATGAAATGAGAGCGAAAACGAAATGCGTTAAGCATAATGTATATTAAGCTTATCTTCATTTCACATTATACATTATAACTTAGGCTAAAATGTGCATTTGAGGGTTTTTATGAAAAAGAGGGGTTTTACATGGGGGGAATCACTTTTCTAAGGTTTTATCCTTATGAAAAAGAGGTTTTTTAGGGAAAAATGAATGAATTGAAGGGGGTAAATGTTTGTGAGGGGAATTTTAGTACTTAGAATCTATAAGTCATCAGGCTGAGGGTCTGGCCCCTCAAGAAGTCAGAGAAATGCTCTGAGCCCCTTTAACTTAAGGTTTTAGGCATTTTAATACTTTCCTTATGGGAAATTAGTAAAATTAAGGGTGAAATGAATGGCAAAATTAATCATTTGACTTTGTGTAGATGCTCAGTTATCATCCATACTTTAGCAACTTGATGATGAAAGTAAATGATATGATTTTTAACTAATCATTCATCATAATTCTACAACCATGCAACTACTTACCCATCTACTCATCCTACCATTTTTCTACTCTTTATTAGGGTGCACTTAAGCCGGCAAACCCTTATCAACACTTTTTCTTTTCTTTTAAAATATAAATCCATCTAAGTCTATCCTTATCACATCCAAGAGCTCAAATTAAACAGTTGAACTCCCTTTATTCACTCTACCTAATGTAATCATCCGCTAAGATTACACTGTTTGGTCAAATCTTATTTCTCTATCTATCAACATGAAATTTAAAGCATGGAGTAACCAAGATTAAACTATTTGATTACCATGGATTGTGGCATGAATAACAAGTTGCACATAATCATTATTATGCATAAAAAGTAAATTGCATTGACATTTGTACTTGCACACTTTCATGGTCTTTTTCTTTTTGGGGCTCGTTTTTTCCTCTTTTTTGACCTTTTTCATTCTTTTTATCCTTTGATTTTTCTTTTAGGACATACCCTCTTTACATTTTTTAATTTTTTTATTTTTTTATTATGGAAAACATTTGCAGAAAGCAAAGGTATGTACATATTACAAGTTTAATCTCAACCATTCATAAATTATGACTCCTATTGATATAGGAACCTAGCAGTGGCTCCACTTGGGGATGGAATTTCCTGATGAAATGTCAAGAGCTAGTAGATCAATGGCCTTCTGAATTACTGTGATTTTCTCTGCAATTTTCCCTTTTGCTTTGTTTCTTTATTGATACTTATGATAGTGAAACTTTTGAATCTTAGGGCCTTCTCTTCGAGCTTCAACTCCAAAATTTTACCATCCAATCCACACTAAAATTTTGTAAAGGATATAATATATACAAGTGATTAGTGGAATTAATGACTGGGATCTATATAGTGCTTTAACATTCGACCATTAACTGGTCCTCTTTCCACTTCTTCACCATCCATTTATTTGAGAAAATAAGCATTGTTACCTCTAAAAGCATAAATAATGTAAGGGCCTTTCCATAGGAAGTTAAACTTCCCATGTTTACCTTTTTCCTCTCTTCTTGAGTCCCATTTCAACACTTTATCTCCTAGATAGAAATCTTCTGCCTTGGTTCTTTTGTCAAAAGCATTTTTTTATTTTATCCTGCACAATTTGGGATCGGATATAGACTTCTTCCCTGATCTGCTGCAAGTGTATTGTCTCATTAATCCTCCTTTGAATGTCACTTGGCTCAACCTGTGCTTCTTGAAGTAGTTCCATTACTAGTGTTCTGAAAGAATATGGGAAGATAGCCTCCATTCTATAGACTAGCTGGTAAGGGCTGGTACCAATGGACTTCTTAGTGGTCAGCCAATCTGCCCATAAGGCATTTACTGGTTTCTTATTCCAAGTCTTTTTGTTATCTTCCAACAATTTTTTAATGATATTCACAAGGCTCTTGTTGGAGGACTCTACTAGTCCATTTCCTTGGGGATAGTAGGCAATGGAGTGACCTAAGGTTATATTGTATTTGTTGCAGAAATCAATCATCCTCTTTGATTTAAATGTTGTTGCATTATCTATGATGATCTTGGTAGGGCAACCAAATCTGGATAGAATGTTGGCCTCAAGGAAACCTATTATGACGGTATCAGTAACATGTCTTGAGGGTATGGCTTCAACCCATTTTGTAAAATAATCTGTGGCAATTAAGATCCATCTATGTTGGGTAGAGGAAGGGGGATGAATTTCACCAATGAAGTCAAGACCCCACTATCGAAATGGTGTTTCGGTAGATATAGGTTTCAAAGGTAATGGCAATAGCTTTCTTTTTCCTTCAAAGATCTGACATTTGTGGCATGAAGTTACAATTTGTTTCGCATCAAGGAACAGAGTAGGCCAGTAAAAACCAGCTCTTAAGATTTTATCTATTGTGATCTTCCAATAAAAATGTCCCCCACAGTCACCTGCATGAAATTCTTGTAATATCTTGTCATATTATTCCTTTAACAAACAATTCAAAAGGATGCCTTCATGATTTTTCCAAAATAAAGCATTGTCAATTATGCAGAACTTTAAAGATTTCATTTTTAAAAACCTACTTTTAGTTCTAGACAACTCAGGAGGAGCTTGGAGATTTTGTAGAATGTATATTATGTCAGCATACCATGGTGAGTCTATAAAGGTCTGGTTGATCTATGAAGTCGCCATCTCCTCTTTGTTATCCAATTCTGCAATGAAATTTATGTTTAGGGCTTGATAGTTTGATTCAGCCATGAGTTTGGCCAAACCTTGGCCTTTGATCAATTTTGTAGGTTTAATTTCTATATCATATTCTAATATGGTAGCTATCCACTTCCCTCTATTTCCATCTAGTCCACCCTATGTTAGAATGTCTTTGACTACAGCGTTGGGAACATAAGCTACTATATGAGAGTACAAGATATAAACCCTGAAATCTTTAATAGATTTAACTAGAGAAAAATCTTTCTTTTCCATTATATTATACTTTAAAGGTGCATCTCTCAAGGCTTTACTGAAAAAGGCTATTGGTTGTTCAAAACAGTGATCATTTTTCTGCAGTAAGACTACAACATTATGTGTTCTGAGGCAAAAGAAAAAATGATGAAATCCTTATTAAACATTGGACTAATGAGGACTGGTGTTTGTGTTAAGGCTAGTTGTATATCTTCAAATGACTTTTTAGCCTCTAGAGTCCATTTAATAGTCAAATCTTTCTTTAACATGTTGTTTAGTAATCTAATTAGTTCAGCTAAGTTAGAGATAAATCTTCTCAAAAATTTTATTTTACCTAAAAATGCTTGTAGTTCTTTGATGTTCCTAGGATGTGGTATCTACAAAATGGCTTCAATTCGAGTTGGGTCAATCCAGATACCATCTTTGGAGATTATGTGGCCTAGTGGTTTTCTCTCTTCTAGTCCAAATAAAGATTTTTTAGGATTTATAGAAATTCCATACTTCCTACACTTGGTGAAAACCTGCCTAGGATGATCCAGGTGTTGCTGATCTAATTTAGAGAATACTGTGATACCATCTAGGTATATTACTAGGAAGTCATGGATTTCTTTTGCAAAGGCTATGTCCATTGCTCTTTGAAAGGTGGCCCCTACATTTTTTAGCCCAAAAGGCATTTTCACATACATGAAAGTACCCCATGGTATAGTGAATGCAATTTTTGCCTGATCATCTGGATGAACTAGGATTTGGTTATAACTAGAGAACCCATCTAGCAATGAGATTCTGGTGGAACCTACTATCCTCTATAATATGTGGTCCATTTTAGGGAGGGGGTAGTTATCCTTTAGTGAAACCTTACTTAAATTCCTAAGGTCAACACATAGTCTAATTTCGCCAGTTTTCTTTCTTGTAGGTACCAAATTAGAAACCCAATCAGAGAATCTAATTGGTACAATAATCTTAGCTTCATACATTGTTTTGATCTCTTTTTCGATAGAAGGCAATAGAATAGGATTAATCCTTCTAATCTTTTGTCTAAAAGGCTTTTGGTATGCTTTTAATGGAATGGTGTGTTGTATTATGCTGGTACCATAGGATTTCAAGTCCTCATAATTCCTGGCAAAAACATCTTGGAATTCCTTTAGCAGTTCTATGTATTTCACTTTTTCATTGGGAGGCAAAGATTTTGAAAGTTTTATCATTTTGGGATCTTCTTCAAAGCCAATATTACATTCTTCATTGTCTGATTTCAAAGGTTCCATTTTAGGCTTTTTAGGAACATCATTTGAATCAAATAAGTCCTCCAAAGGAGTTAATCCTTTGGGCAAAAAATTATCTTTCAAATTGATGACTTCATATTCTTCATTGGTTGCTTCATCAATTTCCATATGTTTTAGGTCTCGAATATCAGATTTTACAAACTTTGTGGGATGGAAATTATCTATGTTTTTATCTTCTACTTTGCTAATTTCTAATTCATTAGTGCAATCCAAATCTAATGTCATGTCTATGTTTATGTTACTATTTACAAATCCCTCATCTAAAGTTAGAAAATTATTAATTTGTTGATCATTATCAAACACTTGCCAGTTCTTTAAGTTGCCAGGAATAGCAAGTCTATGCCTAACCTCAACAGTATACTAATGGTTGGGCTGAAATGGCAACTTGAAATTACTAGCAAACATTTCTAAACTATGAGCTTGCATGTTGTGTTTTCTTGGAATAACAACAAGCTTGGTTTCTAAAAAGGTATTTAGTATTTTTATAACTATTTCTCTATAAAATCATAATCTAGGATCCCTAGTCATATAAATAGCATTAATTTGCTTTATTACCAACTCAAAATCTTCCATAATAGAGACTCTTATGGCTCCTAACATTTTGACCAATTTCAAACCTAACAGGAGTGCTTCATATTATGTCATATTGTTGGTACATTTAAAGTTCAATCTGTAGGCATGACCCTCTGAATGATCATTTTCTAAGTTGTAAATCCATACTCCTGCTCCTGCATCTAGTTTGTTTACTGACCCATCAAATTCAAGATGCCATAGGATTTCATGTTCATAATCTTCATTGTCTAGGGGAATCAAATCTTTTTTGACTAAAGCATCTAGATAATCTTTATCAGCTGAAATTTCATGAGTTTGAACACTTTGATTTTCATTTGTTACTGTAATTTATTTTGGTTCTGCTATAGTGTTGTTTGAAGTATTTTCTTGGTTGGTTTCAACATTATAAAGAATGAAAGAATCAATATCATAATGCATTGAATATATAGGAAAGTTTTGAGGCCTCTCCTATTTACTCACTACATACTTCATTAGAGTTTCTCTATACAGTTTCTTAGGATGTCTAAAGATTGAAATGGTAGCATACAACATGTCAAGTTGCAAAGATCCCTGGAGTTTAGCACCCCAAGATATGGACAACAGCATACCATACTTAGGTGGTATATCAACGACAACTATGTCCATTAAAATGGTTTTAGCAGGGTACTTCACTACGGAAACACATAAATCTTTTATAAGTCCTAGGTACTTAACTTGGCTTGAATCAAAGGAAAAGATGTCTTTGTAGGGTCTGGTGATATCCAAGTTTAGCTTCTCCATGACAAATTTAGGCATAAGGTTGTGTGATGCCCCATAGTCTAGCATGGCATTATGTAGAATTTTATCGTGGATGTTAAGGCTGATGTAAAAGGGTGGTATCCCTCCTTCTACTCGTTTTCCATTAACATCAGGTCTGAAAATTAACTCAAGTTGATCATCAAATAGATTAATAGAGTCTTCATTTTCAATGAAGTTTAAAATTTTTCTTATTTGAGATCTATAAGTTTCATGTTTAACAAGTTCTGTTAAAGGAACTGAGAATTTAAGTTTGACCACCTCTACTCCCAAATTGAAATGCAGAGGGGCTTTGTCTGTTTGAACAGTTGAAATCTTAGCACTTAGGTTCTGACTGTTTTGTTCTTCTTTTTCATTGTTTGGAGTCTTTTTAGTTGGATTTTCTACTGCAATCTCTGGAGATTGCTCCACTGTTTCCTTGAGGGGAACTGAAGTGGAAGGTTGCTCCTTAGAAGGTTGGTCATTGGTTACATCTTCGATGATAGGACTAGGAGGATTTTGACTTGGTCTAGAAAGGATTTGCAGGGTTTTTGTAACTGGAGGATTTTGATTTAAAGCTTTTACTTTCTTACGCTGATTAGGTACTGTTTTTTTTTTTGGTCTGGAACATCAGTGTTCTTTTTTCTCCTCAAATTGTATTGTTTATGCACTTCAAAAATAGAAAAGTCATACCCTTCTTTGTAATTGAAAGATTCTCCAGTTTGGGTCTGTAGTTGTTGAAGCATGTATAGTTCTTGGTCATCTTGAGTTAGAAAAATAGTTTCTTCTTCATCTAACCCCATTAAGTTGATTTGGGTGTCTAGCTCAGTATCTTCTTAATGGGAGGTTTCAGCATAATTCTCTTCGAAGGGTGGCCTAATGTTCTGATCAGGCCCATTTTTACCTGTGTTTTGGTTCTGGTTCTTCCTAAAGTTTGGATTCCTCACTGGAGGTGCTTGTTGGCTATCCCGGTGAGGTTTCCTTTCTATGTTTTCTATTATGTCCATCAATTTTTCCATTCCTTTTGCTAAAGCATCCATTTTTTTATCAAAGGGTGAAGTTTCATCTTTTAGAGGTGTTCTTCTCTCATTTCTAACCCTTGCTCTCTTAGATACCAGATTAGCTTCTACACTGACTGCAACACTTTGCATATCTTCTAATGTAAGGGGATTTATTTCTCTAAGTTGAAAAGCCATATCTGTGTCAAATCCATCTAGAAACTTAAGCAGGGCTAAGCCAAGCGGAGGTCTAAGGTCAAGTGGTATTGCATTATATACATTGTTAAACCTAGTGCAATAGTCCTGAATAGTTTCATTTGGTCCCCTCTTAAGGTTTTCATATTCAAAAAGAATTTGAAGAGGGTTCTTTTTCTTCTCCCGCTTATGTAAAAATTGTTGATAAAAAAGTTCTAAACTATCCATACTATTAGGAGGCAAAGATCTAAACCATGTTCTCACTTCTCCACCTAGAGTTTGGGCAAAAACTCTCATTTGTACATCTCTTATGTCAATCTCATGCAATTTGAAATAAATTTTCATTTTCTTTGCATGTTGCTAAGCAGTGTAAGTTCCAGTGCCATCAAATAAGGTAATTTTACTCTGATAATCTGTTGGTAAGACACCCTGAGGAGCAGGCATGATAAGAGGGGCATATATGAGTGCCATAGCTCTAAGTTGGATAGGATTGAGAACTAGAGTTGGGGTAGCTAGGGGGATTTGGGACAACAAGAGGAGTTGAGGTAACAGGGGTGGTAGGTATTTGAAGTGTAATGATAGGTTGATGGGGGAGTGAATGTATAAATGGTGATGAAGGATGGTCTTCAGAGATGCGAGGAAATGATGGGGAACTAAAATAAGTTGAAGCAGTTTCAGAAAGTTCAAGGATTCTATCAGAAGTCAGGGATGACTGAGGGGAATTTAGAAGGTATTGATCAGTTGACAATTTTTCTCTTTGGATTTCAAGTTCAACTGTGAATTCTGGATCTTGAATTGTGCTTTCAAGTTCATTTTCATACTTAGTTCTAAATAGAGAAGTATCAAAATATTCGTCAAAAGGGAGATCTTCTATGAACAACCACTCAGCAGGGCATGAATTTGATCTGACTAAAGGCCTTGGGCTTACTAAACTCTCTTGTCTTCTGATTATTCTTGAAATAAGGTTGGGATTGTCAAATACAGGGGAGGATTTGGATCAAGATTGGCCTTGGTATAGTGAGTTCTCCCTGAAGCCATATTTTGAGCTTTCTCTACTTCTTTTATAAAATTTTGAAATAACTTCTAATAAACCCTTTAAGATGCTTAAAAATAAATCTTTGAATTTATCAAAGGTTTATTAAGATTGGGGGTCAGAGTCCCCAGTGGAGTCACCACTATGTTATCACTCAGATTTTCCCTAGAAGTTATTAAAGAAGGAATAGTCCAAGGTAACCACAAACCAAATATTTTAGACTCAGTTTCTAGCCAACCTAATTCAAGAGAGGGCTCTCTCTTTATAATTTAACTTTGTTTTGGGTGGGATTTTAGGCTAGCTCATAGTGCTCAAGGTGTTTTATTTTGATTGGGTGGTGGAATTAAGAAAACAGATGGGCAGAGCAAGTATTTAGGCATTGGGATATGGAGTCAATCAAGAATGGCTCAACTAGATCTAATCAATCACTAAGGTAAGAGTTCATAGGGCAGGCTAGCATAGTAAAAAGCAAATCTTCAGGTTCAAAGGGATGATGCAGTCCCAATCAGGGCAAAGGGCAATGAATAATCCTTAACCAAGATTAGGATGAAGAAAGGAAGGATGATCAGTAGCGAAGGGCAATGAAGAATCCTTTACTATGGACCAAAAAGGGGGGCAAACTATGGAAGTAAGAGAGCAATTAATAATTCCCAAACCAAGATAGTTTAGTTGAAAACATATAGAAAGTAAACAGTTAAAACAGAGAGCACTTAAGCTAGTTTTGAGATATTATTCCTTCTTTACTTTTCAGAGTTTATAAGAGACACATATAAATTCTCATAACATGAAGAGAAAACAATATTTAAACATAAGAGATTATACTTATTTGTTCCAACTGTGTACAAGAATCCTGTGAAATGTCCTTAGCTTTATTTCATATCCAACAAAACTAGTCCAGTCCTGAGTACAAAAGCTCCTTGGCTCAAAAATAAAATGTCTACAAAAATGTATTATAATCCACACTAATTACTTCAATTTGTGAAGTATTTATACAAAAATGTTTACAAAAATATCTCATAACTACATGAGAATTATTCGAGGAAATGAAAATATCTTTAGCAAGAAGATAGAGATAGATGGAGAACTGTCTTCTTGCTGACCCTTTTAATGTGACTGTGCTAGCTGTTGCAACTCGGATTTGGCTCTTTCAGTTGCTTTGTAGTTGTGTGTTGGGATCACTTCCTATCTTCTACCTACTGATACACTTTACATGTTCTGCTTTGACCCTGTATTACCTGTTTCACCTGGCAGCAATGTTTTACCATATTGATTTACTATAGTGACTTCATAGTAAATCAGCCAAACTTGTCCACTATTCACTGTCAGACAATTTCATCCTTATCATTTTCCTATATACTTCGTCAGATTCTATATATTTAGAAAAATTTGGCCTACTGGTAAACAAATGCTTTACCTTATGCTCTATATAAAACAGATTTTCCAAACTGTCATATAGTACCTTACCAATGGGTAGAGCCTTTACTCCAGAGGTACTAGCTTGGTTTCTGGCCAGCTTTGTTGAGCCTGTCAATATTGTCATCTTGAGTCATTAATTTATCATTTATTACCATAGGACTCGGAAGTCCTTTGTCCCTCAAAATGCCATACTTTGTCATAAAATTGTCAATATTGAATACTTTGACATCTTTTCTCCAAGTTGAGCATTAGGTTCTTTTTTGTGAGAACCTTCTTTATTTCTATAATAGTTGTCGTTTTGTCCTCTATTTCTAATTCATCCAGTTGGTACCTGTTTCTGCTATTCAAAAATTTTATTAACTAGTTTCCCTCTTCAGGGTTGTCTCCCAATTCTTCCCTTCTTTTATTGACTGCATCTATAGCTGTTTTAACTAGTTCAATCTATTCAAAAATAATTTGAATGGATGGTCAAATCTCATTGATGGAATCAATGATGTTCGCTCAAAGAATATATTTCATGTCTCCTAGTGGCTCTTGCAGTGTCAAGTCCTTTTCAAGGACTTTTATTCTTTCTACCATTCTGTGTTTTTTCTGAACTTCCTCCTTTTGATGTATCCAGGCGAGTTTACAGTCAATCTCCAGATCTGATACTTTTTTTCTAATTTTCTTAAGTTCAGTGGCCTAAATGCTCATTTCTTCCATGGCCTTTACTAGTTCAGCTATTTTTTTTGTAGAAGTACCTGTGCTTGTAGATGCCCCTGTCCCTATTGATGTACTTGTTACTGGCAGGGTTGTTGCTGGTGTAAGTGTTGGAGCTAAGGCAGTAGCCACTGTGGAGGGTACTACAGTGGAGACTATAGGAATTACAGTCTGAGCAGTGGTGGCCAACTCACTCTATTTTGACTGTATCAAATTATCTAGCTCCTTTTCTATTTCTTTCAATTGATCATTAAGCTTAAGGACTAAGTCCATAAGCTCTTCCTCCTTCTATGTTTCCAACACTTCAGCTGTCTGAGGATGATGTAGTGGAGGAATTTTGAGCTACTTCATCAGTGCATCTATATCATCATTTTTCTTTTTAATAAGCTTCTCTGCAGCTTTCACATCTTTGGGTTCATGTCCCAGCTCTATTACCAAGTCCTCTAAGGACTTTATTCTAGTGTCCTTGGCCTGTCAAGAGGCCTTCTCCAACTGGAATTGTGCTGATATGTTGTTCAATGAATTTTGGAGCTGGCGGGCTTTGATTGCCTTGTTGGTCAATGTTGAGTAAACCATTTCACCAGTCCGTTTGTGCAGCTCTATTTGATCAATAGGATGAATTTCTTCGGCCAAGACTTCAAAATCTGTTTTCATATAATCTGCCATTGATCTAGGTTGTTGGGTAGTTAGATTTAGAAAACTCATCTGCATTTTACTTCTTTTATGTCAAAGGCTGACATTAGCCTTGTTTGATTTGTTGGAGCCATTTTCAGGTAATGAGCATAACTTTCGGCTTTTAGCCTTTCATTCCTTGCCTTGATTTCCTTGAATTTCTCTTTGATATCTTGGCTCTCCCCAGTAGGAGCCCTGAAGGAGGATACTTCCACACTCTTTTACCTTTCCAACATTTGAGCCTATGAGGTGGAAGGTTCTTATGTCTCTCCTGAAGGAGTAGTATGTCTGCTTTCTGCTCCTACAGTTCCCGTTGTTTCCTCAATGTATTCCTGCTCTGAAAAGGGGTTCAACCTTTACCTCTTGACATAGGTATGGGCAATAGGTCTACTGGAGGGGGTGGCCTTCTCTCTATCTCTTTTTATATTCCTATCCTCATTCAAAGGAGTCTGCAAAATGGGATGATTTCTCATGATTTTCTCTGGTGGAGCAAGCTCTTCTGAAATCTCAAGTTGTTTAGATTCCTCTCACTACTCTGTTCTTTCTGAATGCTTTGATGATTCTGGTTGCTCTGATGGGCCTGGTTGATATGTTGTGTGTTCACTGTGTATTTGTGATTGAATTTCTTCTGGCACCTATATAAATGAATCCTCATCAAGTCTTCTATCTAAATTATTCAATACAATTTTGATAGCAATTTCTGTACTATCCCAGTCTACCAAATTATTTTCCCTCCATTCAAGTTGATTTGCATATTGTTCAATTTCAGGGATTCTATGGTGCATGTAAGGAGATAATTTGTTCTTTTGTATCCTATTACAAATGAAATCAAAAGGATCATATATCCAATTGAAGCTTTGTTTTAATCTCAGTTTTTGGAGTATTTCCTCTGCTACTCTTCCTGTTTCACTATTATTACAAATGAATGGGCCAAGCTAATCCTTTATTCTAAGTTGTTCTTTCTTATTTACTTTGACAAAGTGCACCTCATCTGAGTTGATCATTTGTCTGTAGTACTCCAGAGAAAACAATCTCATAGGGAGGTACCTAGGCAATTTGTAGGGAGCCAGCTCACATCCATAAATTCTTATTTCAGTGTGGTTTTGGTACAAGTACCAATCCCCCACTCTATACTGTTTTGATATCTGAATGACCCTCCTAATGTTTGCACTGATTCTGGGTGGAGCACTTCCTAGCAACATAGTTTATATTGGGTGTACAAAGAGGTCTATGAAATCATTATAAGAGTATTGAGAGTCAAATTGGTGGAACGACACAGTCCAGAAGACCATTGACCTGGGGTTGCCTCTAGTATCAAGCTTTTAGAGGGTGATTCGAAATTTATCAGCTTGATAATACAAAAACAAATGATATAGGACTGGAGAATATTTAAATACTGTTTCATTTTCTAACCTCATGAATTGATCATGCATTTTATCAGCAATGAACTTGGAATTGTCAAACATGATGGTTGGTGGTTGCCTAGGAGAGTAGATGGACATAAAGGCTATAATGATTTCATCAACAAATTCACTTGAGGTATAACCTAACACATTGGAAATCATGTCTATGGTGTCTCAGCCAAGGTCAGATAATATATTCCATAGATAAGGGGGAGAGTCTTTTGGAGTGTATTTTTCTTCCTTGATGAATGTTTTCTATAACCGGGCAAGTTGAATTAAGTTGAGTGTAGGGTATCTATTCAGAAAATCTCTAATAAAAAGAGGAGTCAGATCTTGACTTGGTTGTAATTGCAACATTTCATTTATTGACTAAGTAGTGATTGTGAATAATACAGACTAGTCTGGGGCTCTCACTGCTCTTTGGTTGGGCTCATATTTCATGTGGCAGTAATGTACAATCTCTAGGAAAATGTGGACCCTTAGGAATTGGTATTTGGGTAGTCTGGATTCCCAAAGCCCTATGTGGTCTGCATGGTTTAGGAGTTGGTCTCTGTACTTACAATATAGTTTCAAAGGGGATTCAGAGACAGAGGCATCTTTAATCTGGAAACCTTTATCATCCAGTGGGAGATGATCTAAATCCATAAGAAGAGTAGTAATGGGCATGATATTCAGTGCAATTGGGGTAGACATCCTTGGTTCTTGTGGATTCAAGGATGGGGGTGAAGGGTTTTTAATGAATTTTGGGAAAAACTGGCCTAATTCAGGTGTTTTGGAGTCACTAGGCAATTCTTCTTAGTAAATTACAAAGTAATTGAAGCAATTTCATTCAGGTTTGGTAAGAAAATGGGGTTTCTCTGTGAATTGGGATAAATACCTAGTTCTAGCTTTTGGATGGAGTAATGGTGATCATGCACTATCTGCTGGAAGCGTACAAGCCTTGCAAGGTGGTCTAGAGTTCAGCAGGTTCAGTAAGTTGGCGATTGGTAGTAGGTTGATGGTTGCACGTGCTCTGTGTTTGCATGGAGGTTAGAATGTTCTTTTTTCATGATAAAATGAAAAAATACAAGTTTTTTGGTTTTATTCATAAAGTCAATGACTTTCGCGGGTACATTGGGAAAGGACAGTTGGCATCAACAGGGGATGTGACATTTTGGCATGGAGCGACGGTGGTAAGCAGAATCCATCACACTGTTTTTGGGGAAAAGTGGTTTTTGGTAGAGGCCGCCTGATGCCATTCATCAGGCATCACGTAGCAGTGGAGTGAATAGTGAAACCGCTCACATTGGATGAGTAAAGGTTGGCCTTCGGGGGTCGCTCGATATGAGCGTTAGCCATTGGATCTGAAGGGGTCAGATCACACGATGGGATTTTAATGAGCGGAAGGATTAATTAATTGCGGATTAGGGAGGCTTAATGACGTTGAGAGTGATTTGATTGGCGGGGAAATATTATTAATTAGTCACTAATTGATTAATTAATTTCTTTATATGGTGGTGGGTCATGGTTATTAATTAGTCACTGATTGACTTAATTAATCCCTTTATTTAGTTTTAATAGTAAGGCTTATGTTTCAAACCTTGGGGTGGGATATTAACATGTGGGATTTTTAATAAAATATACGGGAAAGGGGTATTTTTTGGGGAATTAATAAATAATGCTAGAAGTAAATATGAAATGAGAGTGGAAAATGAAATGTGCTAAGTATAATGTATATTAATCTTATTTGCATTTCACATTACACATTATAACTTAGGCTAAAATGCGCATTTGAGGGTTTTCGTGAAAAAGATGGGTTTTACATGGGGGGAATCACTTTTCTAAGGTTTTATCCTTAGGAAAGAGGAGTTTTTTAGGGAAAAATGAATGAATTGAAGGGGGTAAATGTTTGTGAGGGGACTTTAGTTATTTAGAACCTATAAGTCATCTGGTTGAGGGTCTGGTCCCTCCAGAAGTTAGATAAATGCTCTAAGCCCCTTTAACTTAAGGTTTTAGGTATTTTAATACTTTCCTTATCGAAAATTAGTGAAATTAAGGGTGAAATGAATGGGGAAATTAATCATTTGAGTTTGTGTAGATGCTCAATTATCATCCATACTTTAGCAACTTGATAATGAAAGTAAATGATATGATTTTTATCTAATCATTCATCATAATTCTGCAACCATGCAACTACTTACCCATCTACTCATCCTACCATTTTTCTACTCTTTATTAGGGTGCACTTAAGCTGGCAAACCTTTATCAACACTTTTTCTTTTATTTTACAATAGAAATCCATCTAAGTCTATCCTTATTACATCCAAGGTCTCAGATTAAACAGTTGAGCTCCTTTTATTCACTCTACCTAATCTAATCATCCGCCAAGATTACACTGTTTGGTCAAATCTTATTTCTCTATCTATCAACATGAAATTTAAAGCATGGAATAACCAAGATTAAATTGTTTGATTACCATGGATTGTGGTATGAATAAAAAGTTGCACACAATCATTATTATGCATAAAAAGTAAATGGTAGTGGCATTTGGACTTGCACACTTTCATGGTCTTTTTCTTTCTGGGGTTCATCTTTTCCTCTTTTTTGACCTTTTTCATTCTTTTTGTCCTTTGATTTTTATTTTAGCACATACCCTCTTTACATTTCTTACTTTTTTTATTTTTTGAATATGGAAAACATTTGCAAAAAGCAAAGGTATGTACATATTACAGGTTTAATCTCAACCATTCATAAATTATGACTCCTATTGATATATGAACCTAACACTAGCATCCCCCCATACTGCTTTGAGTGAGACTTCATTTTGCACACAGTGGATTGATGTCGAAAGGGCCAGTAGTGTAGGGATTTGTTTGGCATAACTAACTCTGAACCTGGGTCAGGACCCCCCTAAGCCAACATGAAAATGAAAAAAGGAATGCAATGCATTAGCTAAATGAAACCTATCCTATCCTAAAATAAATAGTACAAGGTTGGGTCATGTGAAATTAAAATTCCAATGCAGCCATAATAGTTGTTCCTGACCTTTGGGTTGAAAAATGTGATCATTCAAGATCCAAATAAAATGGAGTGTAGTGAAAAGGATAAACAACGCAAACATACGCACTAACAAATAGGAAAAGAAAGTGCAATCACAACGGTGTATCACACTCGACTTCTCTATCAAATGAAAAGCTCCATAACAAAAATAATCACCAGGCATATGGCCATATAAGACTCGATGAAGCACACGCAGATACATGCCACAAGACATGGGTCCAGACTGATAATATTCTTCTAGGGAATCTAACAGTATCATCGAAACAACCTTTGGGGAAACTAAGACTGGAAAAACTACTCAAGGACAAATCCACATCATAAGAAACATTAACAAGTTGACCATAATTTGTGTTGTTGTGTGAGTGAGATTATTTGATGGATGATGTATAAGATATGCTAGATTGAAATATTTGACATTCATTAAGACCATTATTTGTTTCCACATCAAAGACTAAATATTTTCTAGAGGCAAGGTGTAGTGATGGAAGCTTAATAGTCAAATTAAATTTTTCTCCTTAAGGGTTAACAAAATGTATGTGAAGAAAAAAAGCATACATCAAGAAAGAGTCAACATCCCATGATATGAAACTAACAACAAGATCTTGCGAGAGAATCTTGAACTAGCTGAAATCACAAATATTGTCATGGTGATAGGAACCTGACATAACCATCAGAGTAGGCTGAAGTTTCCTACTCACTTTAGTTAATTTTGAATTCTGAGAAGACATAGTTACTTTCTTATCAAGACAAGAGACATTATTTAGATCGAGATATTTAGAAGAAAATTGAGGTTGATCAGATAGAATTTTGAGATTGCTACAAAAATCCTTAATGATAATCATGTCATCTTGTTGATTGAAAGGAGATATATCTGAAAGAAAATAATGAATAATCGCATCATACTCCATGTAAAATTCCTACAAATCTAAATCTTCTTATAAGAACAAATATTCATCCATGTTACTTGAACAATCATTACCATATAATTCAGATAAAAGGAAATCATCAAGGTCATGGTTGCCCAAGGGTTAAACTCAATTAATGGGTGAAAGGTTGACTAGTGAGATATCAATATTCAAATATAGTTGATTTATAAGATCATATGAATCACCATCCGGGGAGAGATCTAAAAGAAAAATCAATTCTTCATCAGCAAATCGGCCTTCCAAGTGAGTGATTAATTGAGGTTCAAAACATGGGACATCAAAAGGAGGGGGACAAAAAACAAAAGGCACATCTAGTTCTTATTCATGACGCTGAAATTATTTTTGATTTGGATAACATGATGAATCATATTTAAAATATTTCCTTGACATCGTGAATAAGAAACGAAACTTTTCATCCAAGAACTACCAATCCACATCCTCATCTGGAAATTAATAACAAAGATGGAGGAATTGGTCAGCAAAATGTTCAAGAGATTCATTCAGTTTCATTTTAAGCTGATCAATTCCATTAAGATTATATTGATATTCATATTTTTCAAAAATATGACAAAGTCTATTAACCAATTGCTTAAAATATTAAATAAAAGAAGTGGGTAAAGAATAGAACCATTACTTCCGATGACCATCAATATAAGCGTAAACAACCTTGCAAGGATTTCTTCATAATACACACCACTTGAGAAACAAAATTGAACAAACTCAATTACATAATTAAGGATGATTGTTGTACCCTTACCATCGAATTTTAAATGTGACAAGTTATGTAAAAATTCTGCGGGGATTAAAATATCTAAAGCTTCAGAACAACACCTTAGGATTATGATCTAAGATCAATCCATTAAAGGTAAGAGATTCAAACAAACTTCACAGGCTTGGCTTGTCATCTGGCCCTCCTTCTAGTGCCAAAAATTTTGACGGTGTTGGATGCCACCAACATGTAAGGGGATCTCCCTGATGTGAAGTCCCAATCGGACCTCACACCATTTGGAGTAGGAGTCCCATTTTGTTATATAATCCAACCACATTTGCAAAGGTTTCAAATATATGACTTGGTTACAATCACACAAAAGAGATCACAAAACCTCTTTGGGGCAGAAAGTATGTAAGCCTTGTGAGACACCCAATGTAATTTGTGTGATGGAAACTTTCATAGTTGGTATAGGAAAACGAAACTCTGGTTAGAAAAGTAATAGTACTATCCTAAAGGGGGACTCGAGAAGGAAGTGAAATACTTGTTGATTACCTATAGATTAGTCCACATAATAAACAAAAATCATTAAAGCATAAAAACACTCATTCAATAATAACCATATCTAAGAAATGAATTAGTTCATTAACTTAGTATGTAATTGAATCAACATATACCATAAACATAACAAGAATAGTCCTAATATATCAACAATACATGTATGAAGAAGTGTCAGCTCATAGATCTTCTGACTGAGAATGAAAGGTCCCAGGTACATTGTTATAGAGAGGAAACACTATCTCAAATAGTGGAACATGTAGCCACAACTTGTTTCTCCAACGAATGATCTATCTCTTATGCGCTACAAGAGAAGCCAAGGAAAAAATCCCAGAATCCAATCCCTTAGCTTGAGTTGTGAGGAGCTATTTATAGCAAACGACAATGACCTTTGAGAATCCTCATGACTCTTCAACTCCTATGACATTTCATATTCTATACTTGACATAATACATTCCATATGTCGCTATTCACATTCCACATGTATCTCTTGGACTCCATTATGTACGTTTATTACAAAATATGGCTTAAATATGAGATGGTGCCTATATAAGACAAAATTGATAATGGGACAAAGTCTCATCAAATTGATAAGTCATTTCCTTCCTCATGGATCTCATTTGTGATGTATGTGTGCCATTCTCTAGATTTCATTGAGATGGCTTTGACCCAAACTAGAAATTCCCCTACATAACACATATTCACCTCTAGAGCCTCAATCAATATGGTCTTAGAGTTTGACTGTACATTATTCCATAGACATGAAAGTTTCATATGAGATTTGACTGGTGTGATGGTGTATTGTAGAATAATTTCTTTGGTGACCTCCAAGCCTTCTTATTTTGTTGCTTGCTTAATCTACTAAAAGTATTTCCTGATTTCCTGGAATATGATTTCTCTACATCTAATTGCTTCAAGTGTTCCTATTGAAGGCATTCCATGTTTCTGTGTTATATACTTGAAACCATTGTGCAGTCGAATATAAGTAGCAACAGTACTAATAAACTATTCCCCAAGACACATATAGTTTATATGGTGGAGTCTCAGCTGAACTTTATCTATCTCTGTGGCAATCTTATCTTTTCTTTCCAAATGTTGTGTAGCATCCAAATACTTGGAAGTTCATTTCTAAAGATGGTCAACTACTCTGTTTATTACTTTCAGGAGTTTCACCACTTCTTGTGCCTTCTTCTAAATGTCCATGAGAGGTTCCACCACTTTTTTTAGAAGTATCATCTCATCATATAATCATGCCATGATGTCCTCCATTGGCCTTAGTTCCTCCTGCATGGTTGACTACCATTCTGCAGTATTGAAGTTTTGTGAAGACAATCATTGATTATCTACCACGAGATGTTCCACATGTTTCTTCACTACAACAAGTTCTCTCCTTAATATAGAATTCTCGTTCAAGAGATATTGATATTTTTCTTGCATTATTGTAGCAAAAGAAACATTTGTTGCCATGATTACCCTTGAATTCCTTCTAGTATTGGAAATTATCACCCTTTCTGTAGAAACTGAGACTGGGTTCTGAGGATCATTCGGGAAGTATATATGCCTCTTTTGTATGATCCTCTTCTTAATTTAATCAAACGTTACACTGCACACATCCATTACCTTCTTTGTGGGTGGAGGTGTGATTCTCATTTCTCCAAATGGAAGATGACCGCCTATGAGAGGAGATTCTTCTAGAGAACCTAGTTTATCATACATGGGTTGGATGATATCCTCTTCCTCCAACTCTTCTTCTTTTATCTCGTGAGTCAATTGTTCTTCTTCTAGTCTCATTGCTACTTCTTACTCTTGGGAATGCATTTTTTGTTCTTTTTTATTCTTCTCCTTTCTTATTTTTCCTCTTATTGGTTCTCAAGAAACTCATCTTGCTTCCTCTTCTCCTCTTCTTCTACTCCTCTCCTCTCCTATTTTTCTTGAATAGATCCTATGTTCAAAGGATAAGGTTTCCATTTCCTATTGCTTTCACCTATCGAATCATACCTTATCCTCTTCCTAGGAGCTACACTCTTTTCTTTAGGGGTTATCTGTTCTGCCTCTTGCACCTATATATCTTGAGTTGGTCAATCTTGGGGTGAACTGGTCTCCATCCCGAGATGTGTCTTTCTAACTACATTGTATCAGTTCTTCACCTTCTCATATTTTTTTGTAGACATAGATGTATATCCCCTATTGAAATCGATCCTCTCGCAATTCTTCATGCACACTCTCTTGGGATCATATCCATGAAAGTACTTTGTTGTGAAGTCCAAGCGATCCATCTCATGTATTTATGCCACTTCCACCTTATGGCTCTTTAGCTCATATAGCATGATCCTCAAAGGGAAGGTGGGCCAAGGGGGTTTCTTTCAGTTATGAAGAACTCCTAACAACTCCTTAGCCAGTTGATTTGCTATTTCCTACATGACCACCTTATTGGTCACATATTGTGACATGAGAAGAGGGGATATCTAAAAACCAAAACATCTTATGCATGTACCCTTAGGTGCTACAAACCAATCTGTGATATCTCGTAGTGACTCCTTCACCTACTCAGTCATGCAAGGAGGATTGATCTCAAATATCATATGTAAAATTACAAATAAGTGCTCATCCAATCTGTCATATGTGCCTCTGCAGCTTGATTATGATAACACTCCACAATGGAAGTAAACTGGAAACTTATCCTGAGGGGTCTAGTTCCAGTACATTTCTAGGAAAGCATATTCAACAGAGGTCCCATCTAAAAGAAATGTAGACATATAGAATTTTGGTGCCTAGTTCACCCTCAAAGATGCTTTTTTCTGCCCCACATGACGTTGCAACTCAAATGACAATATATCTTCCCAATTGAAGAATTTACCATGGGATACCACCATATTGAGCATATATATCTATTTTTCCTCAAACACCTCATTGTTATTCTGCTCTTGCAACTGACAACAAATGGTAATCAGATACTGATATACATCTTTAAGAATCTTGGTCAGATAAACTGCAAATGGGAGATGATGAAAATTAGCAAGCTCTTGATACAATGATTTGATGAAGTCACTTCTGTCAATATTGACGCATCTTATGTAGAAGTCATTATTTACATATTTTGTGGGCCTGAGCATCTTATAGTAATTCTTCATGCCTTCTCCATAATAGGTGGTGGGCTGACCACCACTTTCACTACGACGCACAAGATGAGATTCATCCATGTGTGTTATAATCCACTCAATCACCTCTGCACAAGGGATGACTCAGAATCTGCATATGATCCTATGAATCATGGACCTCTTGATATTGACATATGCTTGCAAATATTCCAAGTTCTCAGCAAACGTTTTCTGCATGAATGTGTATTTTATGGCACCCCATGTGACCTTGGTAGACTTATCAATGAAGCACTATGTATCTACATAAATGGGAATCGTTGCCTCTAAAACTTCTTTAGAGGCCACTTTACATGTAATGGGAGGCATGGTTCCAACAGATGATGAGAGGGTGACAATACTTGTAGCTTGAACACCTATTTGTGGAAGCACACTCATGATTCCAAAATTAGCATTATGAAACTAACTATGTAGAAATATATTAGCAAATAATACTCAAAGAGCCATTAGATGAAACTGAGAATGTAAATCTATCAATGACAGCATACAACTACATGCATGGACAGAAAATATACATGCAAACAAGGAGGGTGCACTTTCAAAACGTGAAGGGAGGTCAAGGGTCATTTGAGCCTTTGTAGTTCACTCATGTGCTCAAGCAAGAGAAGGAAAAACATCAAAGGTGCATGGGCACACTCTGAAGAGACAAAAGAGTGAGGTTTTGGTCCTTTAGGCTTTCATGATGTGCTCATGTGCTCAAGGAGACAGAGAGGCACACTGGTGCACTTCAAAGGGATGAAGAGACAAGTCTTTGGGCCTTCAAGCCTTCACGATTTGCTCATACACTCAAGGAGATAGAGAGGGTGCACTTGAGCACTCTGAAGGCACGAGTCTTCGAGCCTTCAGGCCTTCAAGGTGCACTCATGTGCTCAAGGACAAAGAGGGTACACTAGTGCATGCCAAAGTGAATAAAGTACAAACATTCAAGCCTTTAGGGTCCGCTCATGTTCTCAAGGAGGGTGCAGTTCTTCGTAGTGAAGGAGTGGGCTCAAGAGGCAAACTAGTCTATTATGGGCACAGTTTTCAAATTTGATTGGGCTTCGGGTTCAAGAAGTGTGCTATGCCAAAGGGACGCTTCAATAACAAGTTTAATAGTAATATTTTGTGATAGAAATGAGAAGAATAAGGATCTACAATATTATATGGATGTTGTTGCAATAATGGTTAAAATGTGAAGGGTCAAGGAACATGCATAGTTTTAGCATGCAATAGGAAATTAGTACTTTCAAAGATACTAAACATAAACTCCAACAAATAAACTGAAAAACAAAGAAATTCCAGTAAGAAAAGTAAGACTGATAGTGAAATCATGAAAGACAATGAATAGATTCAACATGCAAAAATTACTTGTAATGCAGGTCGATAAAGAGTTTGCTGATCCATAGATATGTGCCCAACCCAGATGAGAATGATTATGAATATGAAATATTAACTGGGTTAATTTAGAACAAATTACATGCAAAATAGTTGCATGCATGATTGCCACTTGTGGACAAGTGAATGAGTTAGTTGAAGGAAGTTAAGCAGGCTCCTATTTTCTAGGAATGTTCCCACATGCAACAAGGAAGCTCATGCATGCATTCAAGAAGGGTGAATGTCTTCAGTACAAAGGAATGCGCTCAAGGAGGGTGAACTTGCTAAGCATGAAGGAGTTCGCTCAAAGAGGGTGAAATTGCTAAGCATGAAGGAGTTCGCTCAAGGAGGTTGTGCTTCTTCAACTTGAAGGAGTGTGATCAACATAATAGCATGCCTTCATGATATTAAAGTGCGCTTTTTCCTTTAGGGGACTTTTTTCTTTCTTTTGTTTTCCTTTGTGTGCTTTTGAGTGATTTTCGAGTGTGTGCATGGGAAAAAGGCTAGTTTCTAAGTCAATAAAAGTTATGAGTCCACCTAACCGTGAAAAAGGATAATACAATAACTTATAAGGGTTAGGTGATGACACTCAGGAAACATTGAATTAGGAGTATGTGACACAAGACAAAACACACAAATAACAAATCAAGCAACATGATGACACTAAAGGGACAAAAATGAGAGTTCATGTAGGATCCAAAATTGACTTAGGAAAAAAAATTGGAGGGTAATTGTCATAGCGACAACATGATCCAAAAAGAATGCTACTACTAGAGAATAGGAAATTAAAAAACTAATTGTTATAAATAGCTCTTGACTTCTTGAAACAATGTTCTCTACATAAGATAGAGTAGATACATAAAATAGAAGTTGATAAAATCTATTGTCCTTGAAGTTACATGTATCCTTATATTATTCTTACTCCTATGGATTCCTTTGTTTTTCCTCTTTTATTCTTCTCCATTCTTCTTCTTCCTCTTCCTTCTCAAGCAACTCATATTTCTCCTCTTCTCCTCTTCTTCTGCTTCTATCCTCTCCTATTCTGCTTGAGTAGATACTCTATTCAAAGCATCATCTTTCCATTTCCTATTTCTTTCACCTCTCGAATCATATCTTATCCTCTTCGTAGGAGCTACACTCTTTGCTTAGGGGGTGATCAGGTGCTCAAAATTAGGCTCAAACTCAAATTGTCAGAATCTTGGTGAAATTAACTTCAAATCGAAGAGCTCATAATTATGATTCCAAAGGTACAAATGGAACTCAAATCCGAGCTCGTATGAAGAAGTTAGAGAAAGTCAAAGTTTAGGTTTGACTTGGACAGATGGCAAGAAAAGATGATGTGGCAAGGCCCTTCAGCGAATGGGGAACTTCCAAGTGGCAAGCCACGATTGGCCCCCGCATTTCACAAATCAAATAATGCAGGTGGGTTGTTTTAAAGAATCAGCCCCAAGCAAGTCAAGGTTGCGATGCGATAAATCGCAATCGCACTTCGCAAAAGGCAGAGGTCCTCTTGTTAAAGAATCATCCCCAAGCAAGGTCAGGGTTGTGATGCGATAATCACAATTGCACACCACAGAAGGCATAGTCCTGAATTATGTTACCCGCCATTTCTCCACCGATTTCAATTTGCGAAAGGATCTTGAATGCGATGTGACTAACGGTTATAGTTAATAATATCGTCGGGTCCGCCATATCGCAATCACACATCGCCTCGCTACATTCACAAACCATATGACTGTCTATTTTTCACCGATTACGATTTATGATGGGAGATTCGATGCTGATAGATTATGGACCACTACGCAATGAAATTTTCACTGAGTTAGTACTTTTTGGAGCTAATTTATAGTAGCATGCAGGATTTGGAGCAATTTGTGGAGCGAATAGTGGGAAAACTAGGAGAGGTCATAACTTCTTCAGTTTTCCACCAAATTGAATGCAAAAAGAGGCTAGATAGCCATTTTTGGACATTCTTGACTGATTGGAGTAGGTTTCAAAAGCATTTGAGAATTGTAAACACCTATTTTACACTTTTGAGCATAATAGAGAGGCCCAAGCCTTTGGAAGCTAGACCAAGGAGACGTAGCCCAGGAGGGGTGAACTCCTTTGTCACGTGCTTGTTGTAATGTGTCTTTTATGATGTTCTGTACACGTTTATGATGTTGTTCATTTTCTTATTTATGTTAAATTTCTCATTAAATTAACATAAAAACTCTTCATTTCACTTGCAAAAATTCATGAATGCTTAAGCACAATGAAAGAATTTTGTTTATAATATGAGAAGGATCTTAGCACTGCAATATAATATTATAAATTAGATCATTTTTGGTATCAGAGCACTAGGTTTGCTTTGTTAAAGAAGGATTTAATTTTTTACAAGTTTATGTCATGCTTACAAGGTTAAAAATCAAAAGAGGTGAAGGAAAGTTGGTTGGAAGCCCTGAAGTTGGGTCAAGGGGAAGGAGAGCAAGGTTGCCACAATCTCCAACACCAATTCAGCCTCAAGTTGCAATTGAGACTCCAGAGATCATGTCTCATGAAGGAGAACCTACAAACATGACATAATATGAGAAGACCTTCATAAATGCTTTCTTTGACATGACAAAGATGGTGAAGGTCCTCTATGAAGAGAGGAATACCAAGTTGCAAGGGGAAAGTTCCAAACCTCCCAAAGGATAATATTCTTCAAGAGGAGGTAATGGAAATGGAGACAAACCTCCACCCTCTCCACCATCTTCTTCATCTTATTCTTCACAAGTATCTTCACCCTCTTCCACTAACACAACCCTTACTCATACTCATCATTATACTTCAAAAGGAACTAGTAAATGACCTTTTTTTAAACTTGATGTTAAATTTGTGCTACCCATGTATAATGGTGAAGTGAATGTAGAGAATCTTGATAATTGGATTCATCAATTTGAGGTCTATTGCAGGATTCAAAAACTTCAAGAGTATGAAATAAAGATTCAGTTAGCTTCCTTGATAATGCAGGGTGCAGCACTAGTATGGTGGGAATCAAAGACCCAATAGGAGATTAAAAAACACGGTAAGATCTCAATTTATTGGAATGATTTCATTGTTGCAATCAAAATACAATTCTAGCCTCCAACTTATAAGCAAAAATCCATCATGAATTAGCAGAACTTTAAACACAACTTAAAGGTCAAAATGTGCAAGATTGCACCCAAGAATTCAGAAAAGGGTCTTTGATGTTAGGTGTAGATTTGGAATCACAGGACATATTTCTTAAGTACATAGGGGGGTTACACATTTACCTTAGTCATACTATGTTAATGTTTAATCCCAATAATCTAGATGATGTGTGTGTGAAAGCCACTCATCTTGAGGCAAGAGGGAAAAACACCCCAGAAGAAGGTAGTAAAAATCCATTTAAAAGTAAAGGAAAGGAAAAGGCTTTCAAAGGGAAGGAAAAGAAAAATGCATCTATTAAAAAATGAAGAAGAGAAAGTTAAATGCAAACATTGTTCCAAAGAGGGTCATGATGAAGCTCATTGTAGGAAGCTTCATCCTGAAATGAGACTAAATAGAAACAACAACAAGGGAAAACAAAAGACAACTGCAACCACTGAACAGGATTTGGGATTCGTTCCGAGCGATGAAACTAAAATCACAGCCATGGGGTTAAAAGGAAAAGAATCCATTGCTAGTAATAGTTCTTCAAACTCACAAAATGAAACTCCAAATGAAAAGAGGAGAATAGAAATTTTTCACTTAAGGGTGATATCAAAACACAACAAGATTGGTACGCTTTTTGATAGTGGCTCTCAAGCCAATATTATCTCTAAAAACATTGTCAAAAGTTTAAACTCGGAAACTGTTCCACATCATAAACCATATCCACTTGGATTGGTGTGTGACAATGCGCAATTGTAGGTTAATAGAAAGTGTAAATTGAAATTCATTATACTACAAATTTCATAGATGAAGTATAGCTTGACATTGTGTCGTTAGATATCTGTGGCATAGTTATGGGCAGCTCGTACCTTTATGAAAGAAAAGATATCTTCCATAGACATGAAAATAAATATCATTTATTCAAAAGTGGAGTAGAACATATTGTGAGAGCTCATAGCAAGAAAATAAATCTTTCACTTGTTAACACAAGGCAGATGAAAAGACTAGTGAGTTCGAGCAAGAATTTTGTGCTTCTAATGATCAACCCCAAGAATGATGTTGATAATGAAAATTTTAAATATTGTGATTCAAATCTGAAATCTGAATTGGTTGACATAATTAAATGATATGATGAGATGTTTCAGGAACCAAAGGGATTACCTTCCAAGAGAGAAATCCAACATGAGATATAGTTGTACCAAGATTGTCCTCTTCCTAACACTGGCATGTACAGGATGTTGGTGATGGAAACCGCAGAAATTAAGAAATGATTCAAGAGTTGTTGAATAAAGGGATCATCAGACCATCTTCTTCATCATGTGGTTCACCTATTGTGTTGGTGCCAAATAAGGATGGAACATGGCACATGTGTGTGGAATTTCATGCATTGAACAAAATTATGGTAAAGAACCATTACCCACTACCCATAATAGATGATTTACTTGATCAATTTAAAGATGAAAATTATTTTACTAAGTTGGACTTAAGAAGTGGGTACCATCAAATTAGAATAGCTAAAGGAGACATTTGGAAGACAGCATTCAAAACAAAACAAGGTTTGTTTGAATGGCTAGTTATGTTTTTTGGTTTATATAATGCTCCCGCTACATTCATGCATGTGATGAATGATGTATTGAGGCCATTTCTTGATGATTTTGTCATATTCTACTTAGATGACATCTTAATTTTCATTAAATCTCGTGATGAACATGTCATGCATGTAAGAAAAGTACTTTATGACTTGAAAAAAGAACAGTTGTATCTTAATATGTCAAAGTGCGAGTTTGGAAAAAATTCTTTAGTTTACTTGAGTCATATTGTTGTAGGAGGTGAGCTAAAAATAGATCCCTCCAAGGTTGACGTAATTTTGAATTGGCCAAGGCCCAAGACAGTTACAAACGTAAGAAGTTTTTTTGGGAGCATCCTAATATTGGAGGAAAATCATTGCTAATTTCTCTCTTATAGAAACTCCTTTGCATGCGTTGACAAGTGTGAAAAAGGTTTTTTAGTGGGGAGGCAAATAGCAAAAGGCCTTTGATGCATTGAAGGAAAAGATCAGTACAACTCCAGTATTTGCACTTCCAGATTTGAGGCAATCGTTTGAGATTCACACTGATGCTAGTGACTATGTTATGGGTGTAGTCCTCATGCAACATGGTAAGCCTATATGTTTTCATTCAGGAAATTTTAATGGTGTAGTGATTAACTATCCTAAATATTGTTACACAAAAAATTGTCACCATGACTTTCTATAGTTTGTGTGAGTCCATAAACAATCGTACATACCTCCTTTGCAAGACTTAAGCCTCAGCTCTTCATGTCAAACCTTGAAAATGGGAGAAATACCTTAAAAATATCTCAAATCCTGGTTTCACACTTTCTCCTAGTATTGCCTACAGTGCCACACCCAATGGTCATGTTTCCTGCGAACCTGATCTCTCTGTCTATTGAGTAATGGGTGTGAACCCCTGTAAAAGTTTAAAAGGCGTGAGTTCATTCTTAAAAACTCATCTTGGGTCACTTCTAGACACTTCTAAAAGGAATATTACGCTAGCAAGTCCTCTCCACCTTGTTTCATCCATTCCATAACTAAGGGAGCTAACTCCATGATATGAGGTGCTTATCCCATTGAAGGAGGAAATTATCCCTTCAATGGTGGACCTGCAACTTCCTCCATTTGCACTATAAATTCATGCATTGGACTGGTTGTAGAGGAGGTTAAAAGCTGAAGATTCTTGAGGGTAAATGCTATTGAAAACTAGGCTTCCTTTTTGAGCTTGTGAGAGGAGAGATCATATACCTTTCATGTCATTTGGGAAGTGAGTGAGGCTTGTCAAAGTAGAGGAGACTTCTGTTGGACCCTGGAAAGAACTTGTGCAATATCAAGGCAAAGGTTGTAAGGTTCTTTTATTCATAAAGTTAATACAATCAAGTTTGTTTTTCTCAATGAACTATCTCTAATGGTTTATTTTATGAGCTCCTTGATCTTCATAATGAACATGTTTTTTTATATGCAAGTATGCTTTGATGTGTGCTTGTTTGTGTATGTAGGTTATTAAAAGGGAACTGCTTGAACCTATTGAAGTAAAACTGCCTCAAACAAGTGTTGGATCAAGGCAGGGTCTGTTACACCTCTTAATATTCATTAATGAATTCAAACATGTTTAGAGAAAAGTAGATTTGCTTGTGCTCTTTGTTGCTAGATATCATTCGATACTAGGGAGATCGGTCTTGTCCACAAGAACGATTTATCCAGCCAACAAATTGGCGACTCCACTGGGGATTGGTTTGGTTTGGTTTTTTATTTGTCTTTGCTTTGACTTAAGAAACTTAAGTTTTGGTTTCTGATTTTGCCTTGATGTGTGTGAGTTTGGGTACTGGTTAGATCCTGGTTGGAGTTTTATTTTTTGAAATTCTGGAAGAGGACCGCACCCTCTGAGTTAGTTACAGTGTGGACCTCTCCGCACTGTTACAGTGTAACACAAAGCGGCACCCCACCTAGTTCTATTAGGTTCCTGTGAACCCTGTCAAAACTTTGAAAAACCTAAGATCCATCTACCCAGTTAGGTTTAGTTTTTGTCCATAGCTGTTAGTATATGCCCAGACCTGCACTTGTCTTGACAAAAGTTCCTTGTGAGTTAGTTTTCATTAGTGTTCTTGTTTGAAGTGATTTTCTAAGAAGTTTTGTCTGTTGGATTGGTTTTTTCTTGGTCTTTGTAGTAGCTCAGAGATCCGAAGCCTTAGAGCCTTAGATCACCCTGGTCTCTCTGGTCTTCTTGCTGAGTTTGACTAGCTTATGAAATCTATCCTTGAAGAGATCTAGATCCCATTTGTCTCTTTTACAAAACTTTGATTAAACTTGATTAAAAGTTTCGAATTTCATTTTTTCCATTAAAACATAATTGGATGTTTTTGATTAGTTTGTTGAGTTGAACAAATTGATCCTTAGTTAAGCTAAAAGACTAAGTTGAGCATCCTTAAAAACATTTCAAGTTTCTTTTCAATCCATTTTTCATTTAGATCTCAAGATTAAATCATAGTTTTGAGTTTTTTGTAGAAATTATAGAAGCTTGTTGAAAATTTTGTTTTCAATAGTTTTTTAGAGTTTTTCTAGAAATCTTAAAAGTTGTCTTAAAAGAATTGCTTATTCTTATAGTTGTTGATTGTTGAAAAGAAAAGGGATTTCTCGCGAGTGTGATTAGTGGTCTCGTTTTTTAGAGTTCTTTGAAAAAGACAAAAATTTTCCTTTCAGTTGTATGTTAAGAGAAAGATTTGATTTTCAAAGCGTTGCATTTTCAACTCTTCCTTAGCTAGAAATTCATTGAAAAGGAAAAGGAATTGTTATCATCTTAGGTGCATTTTTTTAGTGTTTTGGAGTCGAGTCTTCATACCATAAAGTTTCATCTCTGCACCTATTGACTTAAGAGACAAACAATAAAATTAACGCTTAATTAATATCAATCTAGCAATCTTTTTATTTTCTAGGGCTCTTTTCACCAACATATCTTAGGCTAGTATCTTGGAGTAGGGAGTAATTAACTCTCCAAGATAGTTTAAACAAACAAGTAGTCAGCCTTGCGGTAGGGAGAAATTCCAATTGTTACATCTATGCTCTGGGAAAGATCCTCTTGAAGGAGAAGCACGAGATCATAGCTGAACCAGTGTGGGAATTAATCCTTCCTCATTGGGAATGATAGAAGATATTCACGTATTAAAAATGGTAAACCTCGGATTGACCATTGTTGAGGAGCCTGGAGTCACTTGTTGGTAAACCGTGGATTATTTCAAGGAGCCTTCAAGAGGATTGAGCTTGTTACTCTGCCCTTGTGTGCGTATCGGATCGTAGACTGTTCCCCCAAGTATATTTGTTTCCATTGGTGACCTTAGTGACCATAATCTTTAGGGTTCTTTCCTAGGTGACGGTGGAGTGAAGATCCCACTGTACCTGGAGCAAACGTCGGATAGACTCACTTGGACTCTTTGGGGGGTTATCTTCACTCGAGACGGTTATAGTGGAGAAACTTGTGCCAGTCTGTTTCATTAAGCAGGTTGTCGGGGTAACTGTTCCAACCGCCATTTCTGTATTGAATTCCGCGACGTTGGATTTCATCACCAACTAGTGTTTTCGATCCAGAAGGATACTGTTTGTGTGTGGTTTGATCTCCTAGATTTATTAGGTGTGTGCTTCAAATTGTTTGGTTCTTTAGAGACTTTAGGTGCTTTTCTTGAGATTTTCTTTTTTTTCGTGTGAAGTAATTAAATAATTAATTGTGGATGAATTACCGAGACAATCCCATCAACTACGGGGGCAGCCTCCCGAATTTACACCAAGTCAACTGGAAGGGCTGTGAGCCCTTGTCACACCTAGTGAAAGTAGGGTTGGGTCGCTGGAGGTCGGAGAGTCTTCATTGATTGTACATCCTGATCATCTAGTGCAAGCAACAGAACATATTTCTTAACCGATTTCATTTTCTGAGGTTACTAGTTGTATCACTCATACTATCTCATTAGCCGAATAACCTGAAATCTCTGAACTTGAAATTGAAATTGCTGCTACTCCTGCTCCTCTCCACCCTATCATTTCCGTTGGTCCATTCGCAAAATGGGGTATTGATTTTATCACATGTAACCCTCGCTCGGCCGGGGGGCATGCTTATATCATCCTTGCGGTAGATTATTTTACCTAGTGGGCCAAGGCAATGCCTACACTTTCGGCAAATGGAAAAACTGCTGCGATTTTCGTTTTCAATCATATAATTGTTAGGTTTGGTGTTCCCCAAGCAATTATCATTGACCATGGGAGTCATTTTCGAAACATCATGATGACCGAACTTACAGATCAGCTTGGCCTACGTCACGATAGTTCCACTCCATATTACCCATAAGCAAATGGTCTGGTTGAAGCAGTCAACAAAGTTCTAGTCACCATGATCCGATGAATCATTGGGATTAATCGGTCGAATTGGCACAACATGTTATTTTCAGCGCTTTGAGCGTACTGAACCTTAGTCAAAACATCAACAGGTTTTACTCCCTTTCAACTAGTTTACGGTTTAGAGGCAGTATTGCCCATTGAATGTGAAATCCTGTCATTACAAATTGCCATGTAATTATTGCCAGCCACTTCCGAAGAGGAAAAACGTTTATTATACTTAGCTCAATTAGATGAGAATCGACATAATGCTGCATTAGTTGTCGAAACACATGCCAAAAGGATTAAAGATCAGTATGATCGGAATGTTACACCCCGCAATTTTTCGGAAGGAGACCTAGTCTTACTTTACGATCAAGCCAACGATAAGCTAGGGGTTGGCAAATTTGTACCCATGTGGCATGGTCTGTATATTGTCAAGCGAAAGCTGGCAAAAGGGGCCTATGATCTAGAAGATTTTGACGGTGTTTCTTTAGGTAAACCTAGGAATGGGCTTTATCTAAAGCAATATTATGCTTAAAAGATTAGTGTGGAGATCTTTTAGACTAGTTTTCTTCTAAGTTGGTGTGTTCTTAGATTAAAGTTGTGTGCTTTACTTTAGAGAGTGTTTTTCATTATCAGCCTTGCTTATCTTGATTTTACTCTTGATATTGCAGATGTCGACGCCTCTCCAAACATACATCGGTTTCGCTGATGGTGCTTGTCGTAGTACATGGAACATCTCTTCCGCAGGCTGGGTTATCTATTCACCCTCTGACGAGTTAGTATCTATGCACGGGGTAAGCCTCAGTCAAACAACAAACAACATTGCAGAATACAGTGCAGTGATTGAATTATTATCTGAATCCATCTCATTTGGAATTAGAAGTTTGATTGTTAATTTAGATTCGTTACTTGTTGTATTACAACTTAATCGAGTTTATGCCATTAGAAATCTAGTATTATTACGATTATTTTTTAGAGTCCGTCTTTTGGAACGAGAATTTGATTACATAGAATATAAACACATTCCAAGATATTTAAATACATTAGCAGATGCAGTTGCTTCTCAAATATTAAATAGACATTTGCATTGAATCAAACAGTGAATTTAAAAACATCTCATAAATATGTTTTGCAAGATAACCATAATAATAGTATAGCATAGCATAAGAGTGTGTCAAAATATACATCGTCCTTGATCATACGTTGAAAAACACCTTATGATCGGCAAAAATGATAGTATCAAAAGTCCAAAAATGAGTCTACAAGGCAATCATCCTATCACTAGTGATGATCCCGATAAGACACCACTGCTCGGGCCACCCTACAAAGGAACATCCTAAAAGGTCGTGGGACCTCAATCACATAGCGCTAAAGTCGAAGAGGAATGTCATCTATGTTGGTCTACAGAATATCTGCGGTCAAGTGCTCTAGATGGCTCTCCAACTCGGCCAAGGTCTCTGCTGATTGGTCCTGTGGGGCCGATGCTATGGCAACTGGTTGTCTTCGATCATAGGGCTGGAGGACGGCTGGTCGTTGTGGACCCACATCTGCATTTAAAACTTTTACTATTAGTTTTGGGACGTTTTTAAAAAAATAAAAAATTAAATACATATAAAATTAAAATGTTGAAAACAATTTTACCTCTATCATCCCATTGCTCTCCTGGTGGAAGAGCCATGTCGGGATCGCCATGATAATCCATCCCAGCGTATGGAAAATCTTGAATAATAAAGAGTTGGTTCTCTAACCATCGGAAATACTCTGGTGTGAATCGAACAACCTCAGTACCCTCCTCAGGATGGCGGGCCATAACTACAACCCATTGCATAACCCGAGGATCTCGGGGAAGTCCAGCCTCAACAGTGAGTTGTTGTGGAACCAACATCGGTACCCTCTCTAGGGCAAAGCTGACAACTAAATAACCATAACCAAAGTTCTTTAGCTTCCCATTCTTTGCCCTAGTCAATTGTCCCTTCACATTGGCCAATACAGCATTGCACCAGTTGAAGATGGCGCCTCGGAAGCAGTCCACTGCCATGCGCATCTGGGAACCTATAGCTAGATGCAATGCTGCGCTCCCGCAGAGTCTGGTAATAGTAAAGGCAATCACCTTTATTTCAGGACGGGAGATGATTTTAACATCTATCCATTTGTCTGGAGTCTGGTCATTACAGAACTCTAGTCAGAGACTAGCGACAGATTGGCCACCTAGCCTAGATCCGAACAGAGATAATTGCTCACCTCTCTTGCGCAAGCCAGTCAAAAAGTATATGTCATCTGGCTCGATTTCAAGCCAGTTGCCACCAATAATGAAGCACTGGTCCTGTATGCTCCACCTGTTCACCAGCCATTGTAAAAAGTCTACCTGTGCCCTCATGCCAGGTATGGTCCAAAATTTGAATAACCTCCATGCTCTCAATGTCTGTAATAAAGGTGGATGGAGTAATGCAACTTGAAGAAACTAGGGTTCAAAATCCGCATTCCGCGGGGTTCGCACCCATCCCTTTAGAGACAGTGCATAGTTGTGCATTTCTCCTCAAGGCTAGGTGTGGCACCCCGACTTTTCTATGTGCACAGAAAAATCGGGGTGCGCAGGGGCCACATGGCGCCCCTGCGCAACTACCGCGAGCGATTTTTTGCCCTAATTCTCCTCTAAAAATTGATTTCTAAACCCTAAAACAAAATTTAAAATGGATGAAATGCAAGTCAGGGACAATGTGGATTACCTAGAGAAGACAGTTCTCGATTCCAGCGGTCGGATTTTTCGGAATCTCCACAGGAGGTTTTCTACCAAAAGCTCTTACTTTTTACTCCACGGGCAAACGGTAAAAATGAACTTGTAAAAGCCCTTTTTATAAGATTTTTTGAATAAATAAATTAAATTTATTTATTTTT